>PVIH01025713.1:0-20138 GCA_004025045.1 Sigmodon hispidus | reverse complement strand
GAGTCCTCCTCCTCCCTGTGTGATCCTCTCCTCCCTGTGTGATCATCCTCCCTGTGTGATCCCCCTCCTCCCTGTGTGATCCTCCTCCTTCCTCTGTGAGTCTCCCTCCTTCCTCTGTGGATGTGCAATATCACAGCAGTGCTGTGTCTTCGCCCTAACTACGGCAGTGACACTTGAAAGACTGGACTGGCTATGGCTGTGATCTTCCTGCCTGGAAGCCAAAAGAAAGGGTATGTCCCTGAGGAATAGCTAAAGGGCCCATGAGATGGTTCAGCAGGTGAGTGCTGTCTCAGCCAGGAAACTGTTCCAGCAAGCTGGCAGAGCTGAGTTCTATCCCCAAAACCCATGTAAAGGGGGAAGGAGAGAACCAACCCACAAAGCTGTCTTCTGATTGCCACACAAGCACTGCTCTCACACCCCATATCCACACAAAACAACAAATCATTTTATATGTCCTCAGTGATGCTATCAAGGTTGTTTCCTTAGTAAATCTGGACCCAAAATAGTCTTTAATATTCTGTGGGAAGAGAAAGATGCTGTGAATGGAAACTCCCCTGCCTTCTGCAGCCCAGGGGGTTGGCTGGCTTGAGTTGCCAGCCCAACTAGCCACTTTCCTATGGTGGTTGCTTTATTTAAATAAGTGCTCAGCAGACAGACTGCACATGTGGTGACAAGCACATGGGGGGACATTCTCTTGATGAATAGATAGCATGATGAGAAATTCATGAAAGTCATGTTGCCACTGATATAACTTAACCTTTTAAAAGAAAAATAGAGAAAGCTGGAAAGATGGCTTAGGGGTTAAAAGCACCAACTAATCTTCCAGAGGTCCTGAGTTCAATTCCAGAAACCACATGATGGCTTACAACCAGGTATAATGAAATCTGGTATGATCTTCCTGCATGCAAGCATACATACAGAGAAAACACTGTATACATAATAAATGTTTAAAAATATATTTAAAAAAAAAAAGAAAATTAGAGTTCAGATCTTGGAGACTTTTGTCATCACAGCCGTGATTTGCAGCTTCCTGACCCTTGAAGATCTTCTGATAGGACTGGGAATCTCTAGGAAGTAGGCTTTCATTTGATCGTAGGATGAACTCTCACTCTCGGGGACCAGGACCTTCTCTAGCCCTAAACTCACATACATAAATTATCAGCATCATCTTCAAAGTGTGGGCCATAGAGAATTTTTGTTTGTTTTTCTTTCAGTTTTTTGGGCAGGTGTGGCTTAGAACTCCACATGTAGCCAAGGATAACCCTGTCCCCTTCCATGCAGCAGGCCCTGGCTCTGATGAGGGCCACCCTGCTCTTGAGGAAGGAAAGCACAGTAATGATGGACAGTTGCGAGGAACCCTCCCACCCTGTGTCAGCTGTGTCCCTGCTGTCCCCCCAGGAGCGGTGCTTGACAGCACACATGCGCACACACACTGGAGAGAAGCCCTTCTCCTGCCTCCACTGCAACAAACACTTCCGGCAGAAGCAGCTGCTTACGGTGCACCTGAGGAAGTACCATGATCCGAGCTTCGTCCCTGATGTGCACCTCTGCCTCAAGTGTGGCAAAGGCTTTTCCCGCTGGGTAAGCACCCCTCTGTTTCTCAATGACCACCTCCTCTGGGGACAGTTCTCACTAGTTTTTGGATTCAGAAAAGTCTAGTGTTTCATAAACACACATGCTCTCCCTCGGCAGGCAAAGGGGATGCACAGCCTTTGGGGACGGCATCTGGCAAGGTGTGAGCCAGGCAAGCACACCACTGAGTCGCCTACGCATTTTTTTATTTTGAGACAAGCTCTAGCTAAATTGTCCCTTCTGGCCTTGAACTTGTGCCTCTCCTGATTTAGTCTCCTGAGTGGGCGGGACAGTCTAGACCACCAGGACAGACTCATACTGTCTGTTAGTCATATTCTTTGGTGGGTATGAAACCGACCCATGGTTACTTACTAGTGTTATTTTGGCTTTTAACCCCTTTGATCTTGGTAAAACTACTGTGTTCTAATAGGTCCAGATCTGGGGAACGCTGAGGCACATTGTCCACAAACTTTCTGAGTCCTGAGAGAACCAAGTTCTCATTTTCACTGTTGAGACAGGATCTCACTATGTAGCCCCGGCTAGCCTGGAACTCGGTATGTAGACCAGGCTGACCTCGAACTCAGAGATCCACCTGCCTCTGCCTCCTGAGTGCCGGCATTAAAGGTTTGTGTGCCACATGCTGGGCTTTTAAAGTGTGGAAGTTGATTGACCATTGTCCTGTGAACTGAATGCAGGTGTCTTCCCATAGGGATTTCTGTTCTCAGGCAGGCAGCAGGCTCACATTCATTTGATATTCTGTCAGGTGGTGTATTTATTTTCTATTTATGCATAACAAACTACCTCAACATGTCAGGGCTTAACAAATATGTATCACATCAGTGTATGTGAGTCTAGACTCAGGGAGCAGTGTGCCTGGGTGATTCTGGCTATTAAAAATGACAGCACAGCTGGGTACTTAGAATCCAACTTACCTTTTAGAAGGGCAAGAAAAAAGTCTCAGGTGAGGGGCTCAGGGGTATGCAAGAGCAGACTGACCTTTGGGTTATCAGGAGAATTAGTTAGTACCATGGATGGACAGACTGGTGGAGCTCTAATGAGACAGAGTGGAATCCCTTCTTACAGATCTCACAGGAAGGAGGGGTTCCACAGCAGGATCCTGTGAGCCAGGTTTCTCTAATGTGGATGGTGGGGCACATCTGTCTGAGATGTCCCCAGGTGGCCTTTGGCATCAGGATCTCTAAGGTGTCTGTTTCTGTGGCAACAGGGAGTCTCGGGATCAGGAACAGGGATGAAGAATGTCCTGATTGGTGCCTGGGAATAGATGAGTCAAGTTAGGGTAAAAGTTACATTTAGCAGAGGTCATGATAGAGGATAATTACTAAATGTCTAAAATTGCTTCTCATCGACTGGGTTCCTTCTCATTTTCTTTGGCCTAGAGGCTGCTCATAGGATCTGCTTTTAGACTCCTTGATGGCTGTTGGCCAGTGTCAGTGTGGGATCCCACCTAAGTGAAGAGAGAGAAGAAATATAGGCAGCATTAATTTTAGATTAAGACAGTAGTGAGCCTGCGTCTCTTGTCTGTAGGTAGATGCTGCCAAGAGCCAAGGTCTCAAGAATGATATCTGGGCATTTACTTATCAAGAAGAAAGTTTAGTGAGAAACAGTTGTCTAAGCAGCATCAGGTCTGGGTCTGAGCCAGTCAGGGAGTGTGATTACTGAACTGGTGAGGAAGCATTAGCAGCGATTAGTCCTGGTCATACTTTTCTTATGGTGTTTAAGATCACAAAGGTGGCTAAAATATATCTCTTTCTTTTTATTGCTAAGGTCCATCGAGGCTTTGGTCCTCAGGGTCATGAGAGTTTGAGAGGGGTCACTGGCTCCTCCAGACCTTCCTTGTTTTTCAGTTGTCCCAGCTATGTGAGGGTACGTCTTCAGTTTCCATGATCCCATTAGGCATCTAAGATGAAAACCAAAGAGGAAAAAAATGGGAGGATTAGGAAGTGTGACTGAAGGCCTGTGGTGCAGGGATTTCTAGGGATGTGGTACTCTCCCAGTGCTCAGTGATGCCACCGTTTTGTTTCACGCCATGTGGGGTAATAACTAAGATGGTGGTGATGTCAAATGGTCATCACCATCTTGATATTGTCCAAGATGGTAGTCAAGTCATGTGACTGTCTCCATCTTGATTAATAAGAAACAATATTATTTTTACTTCTGTGTGCTCAGCTCCATGATAACATTAGCCCACCCCTCATTTGGACACAAGTCTCCAAGCCAAAAACAAAAAACCAACAACAAAAACACTGCCTGATTGGGTATTGTGTTGTTTTCTTTCATTCTGTTGATATTATACAAACTGGAGTTATCTAGGAAGTGAACTGCAATTGAGACAATGCTTCCATCTGACTGCCTATGGGCAAGTCTGGAGGCCATTTTCTTGCTGGACAGGTGGTTCTGTTTTATAAGAGACCAGACTGAGCAGGCCAGTGAGCAGCACCCTCCATGGCCTTTTCCTCGGCTCCTGCCACAGGTCCCTGCTTGAGTTTCTGTCCTAACTTCTTTCAGTGATCGAGTCTGACCTGAGAGCTGTAAGCTGGAGTCAACCTTTTCCTCCCCAAGTTGCTTTTGGTCATGTCATTTATCACAGCAGTAGAAACCCTAAGAAGGGTACCAAGTTAGGTCAGCATGGTTTTAGTTTGGTTTTTGGTTTTGATCTAAAATCTACAAGGTGCACATTACCTGCTGTCTTGTGCACATTACCTGCTGTCTTCCTGGAGCCCACCTTAAAAAAAGTATGTACTTATTTTCTATGTTTTGTGGTCTACCAGAGGGTGTAGCATGTGCCACAGCATATATGAGTGCTCAGAGCACAGGAGTCAGTTCTTTCCACTCATCATGCGGGTCCACAGGCTCCAACTCAAGCCATTGCCCAGTGACAAGTGTGTCTACCTGTTGAGTCACCTCAGAGTCCACTGAAGCCCATCTCTTAACCACGGGTTACAAACTGCACATGGGGACGCTGATGTTCACTACTGACCTGTGTTGTCTCCCTTAGAGTAACCTGCAGAGACATAGGAAGAAGTGTGACCCAGAGCATGAAAAGTTGGCCACCTCCAGCAAAGAAAAATCGGTGCAGGAAATGCAGGCCGTGGTGGAACGACCAGGATGGGACAGCAGTACGTTTTTTCTAACCACTTTGTTTTTTTTTTTTATTTATTATGCATACAGTATACAGAAGAGGATACCAGATGTCATTATAGATGGTTGTGAGCCAACATGTGGTTGCTGGGAATTGAACTCAGGACCTCTGGAAGAACAGTCAGTGCTCTTAACCCCTAACCCATCTCTCCAGCCCCTAACCACTTTGTTTTAATCTTGGCAGTGATTTTCCCATTGTTAGCCCCAGCCAGAAAATCAGTGAGGGCAGGGGTGGTTGTGGCCCTGTCACTGATGGGGAGGGGCAACTGTATCAAAACGGCTGTGTTATATCCACACCTCTGCAAGGTCATCTGTAATAGGAAGTTTCTGGCCCAGCCTAGGCCTGCCATGGCTTAGTCCCCCCAAAATAACTCAGACACTTATATAAATTGCGTTCTGCTTGGCCTATGGCTCAGGCATATTGCTAGCTAGCTCTCTCATCTTAATTCAACCTATTTCCATTAATCTATCTTGCCACATGGCCCGTGGCTCACCTGTGTTTCTTTTACATGTTGATTCTGGTGTGGCTAGATGACTCCACTCTCTTGACTCCACCCTCCTTCCCCTATCTATGCTCCTGTCTACTTCTAAGATGCTGGCCATCAGCCAAGACAGTTCCTTTATTCACAACATACAGAAAGACATCCCACATTACTTCCCCTTTTCTGTCTAATCAAAAAGGAAGGTTTCAATTTCAACATAGCAAAATTACATATAACAAAACAGCTATCAAGCAAGAATTATAGTTACAATATCTAGTCTATTTGTATTTAGCAAAAATAAAGAGAATATCTATCATCTACCTTATCTTTGTGAGTCTAAAGTTTCATATATAACTATATCTTTTATAGTAACTAAAGAAAACTGTACTTATAACTATCTAATCTTCAACTAAATCAAAGACCACAGGATATAATATTATCTGTGTAAACAGGAAGCGCAAGCAATTTCCAAAATCTAGAAATGACAGAGGTGACACCTGTCTACCTAGACAGTCACTCAAGTTTCTTTGTAATAGTGGGGCATTATCTTCAGCCTATAGGCCCAGAGTCTCTGGCATATCTTTCAGTGGTGCAGGAAATCTGGCAGTTTGTCAGTTGCTTCTCCCTGTGTCCTGAAGGATGTCTAGCAGTTTTCTCTGCAAAGCAGGAACCTGAAGGACAATCTCGGCTTGTTCTACCAAAGTTCAGAGGTCACTTTCCTATGGGTCCTACATGTCCAGTTTATATAGCATACTGTCAAGCAGTCAATACAAGAACAGTTTCTTGTCCAATGGCTAACTTTTGCTGCAAAGAAAGTAAACACCATATGGAGTTTCTTCAATGCTCATCCTCCTCCTGAAGTAGATTGGTGCTTTCAGGAACAGATATGTCTCACTGTCCAGAAAAGTCTAAGTTCTTTTAAAATATTTTAAATACCATATTCTGTAGGTCTTTGAAGTATTTGAAGATTACCTATCTAATTGAAATATATCTTTGTATACCTACATGTATAACTAACATGACTATAAGTTTGGTTATCATAGATGACTAATTATCTGCATTTCTTAATTATAAACTACAATTTTAAATGAGTTACATTAACATAATATCTTGAACAAAAATATACATAAGGTATAACAAAACTGACCTTAAATTTGTATCAATAAACTAAAATCCACACCAATTTAAAATACTTTGCAATTAATAGTTGTTTTTTAGATTAAAGTAAATTCATTAATTTATCTTTTTTAATCATTTCTATGTCATTTCCCCCTTTTTTCTTAAAAAGAGATTGACTATGACCATTAACCATTTATAATAAAAACAAACATTTATAAACAATTTTGGGAATTTGGGCATAGCTTTCTATTACTACTTCCTGCTGATTGAGGGGCACTGGCAATCTTATGACGGTCCTGAGCCTAGATCATCTCAGTTGGCAGCCTTGAAGCTGATGTGGCCATCTCTTCTCATCAGAGATTTTTTTTTTCCAGGGGGTCTTCCTTGATTAAACTATGTGGAATCAATCCACGGGTTCTCATTCTTCTTTGGAAACAAAAGCAACAGAACCTCTTTTCCAAAGCAACATATCCTTAGACCCAAATTTCAAAGTCAAGATACCTTTAAAATATATATGTTGCTTTAATTTAGCAGCCTTTACAATAAAATATCCTTCTACAGTTAGCTCATTAACAATTAAAAATTAAAATAAAGCACAGTAATAACCACAATCCATACTCCATTTTCCATCTTTACATGGCTTATTATATTTTTATTACTCTTTTTAAAAGAAATTTCTCTATCCTTTTTCTTTTCTGTCCCAGCCTACATAATCTTTTTCACACACGGTGTAAACCATTCCGTCTGAATCTGTTTTATTGCATATCTTTAATCATTTTATAACCAAATGAGCTTTTTAAACGCTGCTTTGACTGCTGACTCCGCTCTGCTCAGCTTTTCAACATAGGAGAGATGCCAGAGTCATACTTATCTCCCCAATTCTTAGAATAGTATTAAATATTGTGGAACTTTTTACCACCCCTACACTGGGGAATTTTAGGTTCCACAGGCCAACAAAAAGAGCACCGCAGCCCACTTAAGCCTTTGGTAGCAGGGCCTCTAAAAGGGTCACAGTCTTTGCATCTAAAGCTGAGTCAGGAAGCCTCTCTTAAAGGAACTGCACATCTGCTTGAGGCCAGCAAACAGAGCAGTCCCAGAAAATGCTGCTATCAAGAAACCATCTTTGACTCTGTTCCCTTTTTGTTCAATATAAAGAGAAAGCTTGTATCCATCATATGCAGCTTGTTGCTTATACCTAGTCTTCTGAGAGACTTTGGGAACCAGCTTTGGTCCAACTTAAGCTGCCCACCACAAACCCACCATTTTGTAATTTAAGCCTACACACCACTCAGTGTCTGTACCACAGCCCCTTAAAAGACACAATTCAGAAGCTGCTTCTGGCTCCCTTTCTGTCTTCTAGAACCCCTTTTAAGCTTTTTCAGGCTTTATGTAGGTATATATGCCCGTTTCGGGACACCATTTGTAATATGAAGTTTTTGGCCTGGCTTAGTCCCAAGGTCTGGACCTGCCTGCTGTTGCTTAGGCCCCTAAAAATGACTAGGTTGCTTATATTAATTACATTCTGCTTGGCCTATGGCTCAGGCATATTGCTAGCTAGCTCCTGCATCTTAATTCAACCCATTTACATCAATCTGTCTTTCCACGTGGCCCGTGGCTCACCTGTGTTACTTTTACATGTTAATCCTTGGGCGGCTGGATCACATCTCTGTCTGACTCCATCCTCCTTCCCCTATCTATGCTCTGATTTCCCCACCTACTTCTAAGATGCCTGCCATAGGCCAAGACAGTTCCTTTAATAACAAATGATATTCACAGCATACAGAGAGACATCCAACATCAGTCACCCCACACTCAACCCTGGACTCAGATTATCAGATTTAGCTGCAGGCACTGGCATGCTGAGCTATCCCCTGAGTCATGTCTAAGGACATTTTGGATTGCCATTGCTGAAGAGGAGTGTGCCACAGGCATCTCATGGGCAAGAGGCGATTGATCTCCTATAGTGCCCTCAGTACCCTCATAAAGAAGTCTCTGTCCCAGTTGCCCAGGCTAAGCAGCACTGTCTCAAAGCAGGAATCTGATAGCCAGTATTCCAGACTCGGGTTGTTGGGGCATGCCTACTGCTGGGTTCTAACTACACCGATTGTTTCATTATATACTTTCTGGTTTCCATATCTGGATTTTGTGGCTTTCTCTCACATTTTCTCGCTCTGTACTCATTCTCCTAGATACTGTTGTCCAGGAGAGCCATACTATGAAGGCAGCACAGTGCCCTGGGGAGCTGTCTCTGGGCCACCACGGAGGTGTAAGTACAGCCAGGATCATCGAGAGCCTAGATGAAGGCCTGACCTGCGAGATGATCTTTAACATGATGGATAAGTGACAGGCTGCTCCCTGCTACAGCCTCTAGAGAAGAAACAAGTTATAAACAAAGTCACCATGGTGATAGATATGTTCTCAGAGTTTGATGTAGTGTGTAGAAATGTTGGAAGAAAAACAAAAAACTGCAATTTTTTCCTTGAAGACCAGAGTTAGAGACTGGAGGGAAGGGTTGCCGCAGCCCCATGGGCTCACTCTCTAGACACAAGCAGGGTGGCTGATCAGGAGCCAGGGACAGTTTTTGGGGTATACTTATTTCCATAGGGGCTCGGCTCACATACCCCCTTGGCCGTTAGAACAGGGAATCTTTTGAGCTGTTATATCCACCCTTGATATTTCTGATATTTTGATTTTTTTTAAGCACTGCAGAGGATGAGTTGTACACCTTTTTTATATCAAGGAATTTTTTCACGATATTTAAAGCTACCAAGATGAGGGGGTTGGAGAGATGGCTCAGCGGTTAAGAGCACCGTCTGCTCTTCCAGAGGACCCAGGTTCGATTCCCAGCACCCACATGGCAGCTAACAACTGTCTGTAGTTCCACTTCCAGGCAAACACCAAGGAAAATAAATAAATAGATAAAGTTTTTAAAAAAAAAAAAAAAAGCTACCAAGATGACTTCAATGAATTCTAAACTCAACACAAAGATCTTGATGCTATAAAAAGATGGAATGGTAGAAAACAATAACTAGCCCATTTGACTAGAAAAAATATTATATACGTAATTGATTTTACTTTAGCATAGAACAAGTCTCGCCTTTAGGATTTTGCCCACTCCTAACACACACATACTTTTGTAGAGCTGAGGATTGAGCCCAGGGTCTGGTACAGTGTTTCACCTAAAGCCTCCACCCCACTTTTTTATTAGCAAGTTGCCCTGGCTATACTTGAACTCAGTCAGTAGCCACACTTTGAACTATCCATCCTCTTCCTCAGTCCTCCAGGAAGCTGAAATGAGTGGTCTTCGCCAGCCGGCCAGGCTTGTATTGTCTTTTAATTGCGTTCTTTGCCAGCTATGAAATTGCCCTGGTGTTGTTACTAGCATTAATTTTTATTCTTAGCCAGGCATGATGGTGCCCACCTGCTGTCTTCCTGGTACTTATAAGCAGAAGTAGAGAGTTTAAGGTCATCCTTGGCTATATATGAAACTCCAGGCCAGCCTAGGCTATATGAGATTCTCTCTAAATAGATATATATATATATGTATATAAATACATATATATATAATTTCTTAGCATTTTGGTGTCTGATCCTTTTTTTGTTAAATGCATTTTAATTTACATTTTAAAAATGATTGGCCATGAGAAGAAATCCAAAAATCTGATAATAAAATATGTATTTGGGAAGAATGTAAACTTCTTGTAATTCTCACTAGTTAGGAAGAATATCTTCATCTGGCCCTCACTCTGACGTTCCTCAGTGTCTGGGGTCTTTCTGCACAGCTGAAATTAGCCAAGATCTGTCTGCAGGAGCCAATCCCTGTCATTGCATAGTGTACTTAGTGTACTGCTTAGTGTACTGCCGCATCTCTGAATCACCTATAGGCCCCAAGTTCAAATTCTTAAAATGTTGATCTGTTTAGAACATCCCATGTGTGAAGGAAGCCCTTCTGTGGTCACAAGAGCGGTTCCCAACCTTCAGGCCACTGTTCTTTCCCTGCCTTTAATGAATTCCGTTCCTTTGTGACATGCCACAGGCTTTAAACTCTGTAGTTGTATATTGTCATTGTGACTGGATTTTTATACTTTCTTATTTTTGACTGTTGTAAAGAATTTTGCATAATTCAATAAAATGAAATGGTTTTTAAGTACTGTCTTTGTTTCATGCGAATGGTGGCATTTTTCATTTTTGCTGTTCTAGAGAGTAAACTTGGAGCCTCAGGCATGCGAGGCAAGGCTCTACCACCAGATACAGCACAGCCATAGTTAGACTTTCTATTTTGAGAAAGTTGTCTGGACCAGCCTTGACCTCACTCTGTGTAGCCCAGGCCAGCCTTGACCTTACTCTGTTTAGCCCGGGCAGACATTGAATTCTCAATCCTAGGTGTCCCAAGTAACTGGTGTTATACTTCCAGAAAGCCTGACTAATGATTGTGGTGATATATTTTATATTTAAAAAAAACTAGTCTGGAATATCAGAGAGAAGAAATAGACCACAGTCAATTCACACCCAGCCAACTTCTCAGGGTAAAAGCTATTTTCCAGAGTCCTCAGCCTGGCTCCTCACAGCTTCTACAGAATAAATCTCTGTCTTCCTACACCTGCCTTAAATACCTTCTTCACCCAATTGTTCCACTTCCAGGTTCAACTCTTCATTATATTCCGGAGTTAGGATTAAAGGTGTGAGCTATTACTGTTTGGTAGTTAGCCTTAAATTCACAGAAACACAGGAAGATCTGTCTCTGGAGTTATGGGATTAAAGGTGGAGGTCACCACTCCCAGTCTTTCCCAGTGCTGGGATTAAAGGCGTGAGTTACCACTCTCTGACCCTCCTGGTATGACTGTGGGTCGATCTGTTCTCTGTTATTCCAGGCTGGTTTTATTAAATATAAAATATATCTCATAAATGATGATCTTTCAGATGTTACTGGGGACTGGAGAGATGGCTCAGAGGTCCTGCAAAGCACCTGAATTAGGTTCCCAGCACCCATGGTGGGCAGCTCACAGGCTGACTTTCTCTTCTGGTCACTTCAGGTACCACACTGCATGTATAACCCCCAACTTCCCCCACCCCCATACACACACACACACACACACACACACACACACACACACACACACACACATACACACACACACCAGTAGTTTAATTTTTTGTTTATTTTTTTCAAGATAGGGTTTCTCTGTCATCTTGGCTGTCCAGGAACTTACTCTGTAAACCAAGCTATCCTTGAACTCACAGAGAGTTCTCTGTCTAAATGCTGGGATTAAAGGTGTGAGCCACCACATCTAGGCTTGGTTTTATTTATAATGTCTTGTTGGGCCAGAGAAATGTCTCAGTAGGTAAAGGCACTTGTTACCAAGCCTGATGACTGAGTTCAATCCCCAGAACCTACAATGTAGAGTATCAACTTCTGAGAGTTGTCCTTTAATTCACACATGATGGTGTGGCGCACACAGACACACACAGAGAGACATACACACAGACACACACACAGACAGACACACATACACAGACACACAGACACACACAGACATACGCAGACACACACACACACAGACACATGCAGACAAACACACAGACACACACAAATACATACAGACACATAGACACACACACAAACACAGACACACACACAAATACACACACAGACACACAAATACACACACAGACACACACAGACACACATGCAGACACACACACACAGATACACACACAGAGACACAGATACACAGCTATACAGAGAGAGTGTGTGTTTTGGAAACTTTAACGTCTTCTTGAGTGACAGGACCAAGAAGAATGACTCAGTAGGTAGAATGTTTGCTGTGCAAGCTTAGGGACCTTGGCCCCGCAGTGTAACAGCACACATCTGTACCCCCAGTACTACGAGCCAGAGACAGTTGGATCCAACACAGCAGAATCAGTGGGTTCTGGGTAGGGTAAAAGCCCTCTTGAAAATCTGAGGTGTAGGGAGTTGAGTAAGGCACTTGGTGAGGCCCTCTGACCTCCACACTCATACACACACAGAAGCACACACAAGGGGTCTGTTGTGAAGATATGGAGGACCTGGTGTCCTGTGCTCTGTGGGTGAGGTGGCTGAGGCTTTGTCTTGTGAAGACAATGGGCAGTTCCCTGGAACATCTAAAGTGAAATGACCGTGTGGTTCAACAGCTACTGCCCAAGTCAGGGTTCCTGAGAGAGATCTGTACACTCACATTCAAACAGTATCCCAACAGCCAATGAGGGAAGCCCAACTCCATTAGTGGATGAGGAGAAAACCGGAGTGAGGGCCGAACGTGCCATAGATCACTCTGAATCCTGAAAAAGAAGTATGCTCCATCCCAGGTGAACCCTGAGTTCTGGAGAGGGGTGTCACAGGAGTTCCCCAGGGGAGTCAGCATCCTAGAGAGGGGCAGAACTAGAGTCTACTGAGGCAGAAAGCATTGGCGGTGCTTAATGGGAATGTTTAAACAACACTAACCAGTTTTTCACTATGAAAAGTTTTAGAACAGCATGACAGTTACACAGCAGTGAGACTCTTCTAACATCTCCAAACTGTACATTTTTAAAAGTAGCCATCGTGGGGCCAGCAAGATGGTTCGGCAGATAAAGAGGCTTGCTGCCAAGCCTGGTGAGTAGAGTTCAAGCCCCAGAAGAGAACCAAAGCTATCCTGCAGGTTGTCCTCTGAGCACTATGTGTATACCATGACACAGTGAATGTGTGTACATACACAAATAATTGTAGTTTTAAAGACACACCCATCACAGGAACGCTTCTGTGCACTACGCAGCAACTTAATGTTTTTAGTGGAAGAACTGGGAATGCTGGAGGGAATCTCAGTGGTTAGAGCACCAGCGGCCCTGCATAAGGCCCAGTGTAGTTCCCAGTACCCACCTAGCAGCTCACGACTGTTAGTGACTCCAGTTCCAGAGGATCTCACACCTTCTTCTTGCCTCCAGGGATATTGCACACATATGATACACAGACATACATATAGGCAAAACATTCACATGAAATAAAAATAAACCTTTTTAAAGAACATGCAAGATGCTGGGGCAGGTCTGTTCTTTAGCTGGTGGAGTGGTTGCCTAGCATGAAGTCCTGAGTTTGATGCCCAGCACAGAATAAACTGGGTACAGTGCTGTGGGCCTGTAATCCCACCATTGTAGAGACAAGAGGCTCTGGAGTTCAAGGTCATCCTCAGCCACATAATGAGTCTGAGACCAACTTGGACTACATGAGCCCATTACTCAATAAAATAAAATAATAACAAGCGTAGTAGGTCTCCAAAAAGCTGTCAAAAATATCCTTAAAAACAAACTTTTAAATCAGGAAGCAAAGTTCAACTTGGTTGGCTGGCGTTGACTCTGTTCTGTGCCGAATCCCACTCACACATCTGGAGATCACAGGGCCACACAGGTGCCTCCCAGATTCCGGCCCATTGGACTCTAAGGTAGCAGCAGTACCCTCAGTGTCCACCAGAGGGCAAGCGTCGCCTTCTCAAGCATCAATGTAAGTGATGCAGAGCTTTTCAATCAGCACACACAGTCCTAAGTCTTGGCAGCTTACTTTGTGCGGTACCCATAAGAGAGCAGAAGAGAAATGGGGGTGTGGCTGCTTAGTTAGGGCTGTTTGGAGAACCTGCCGGCAAGTGCTAGGTAGAGGAACTGCCTGGGAAGGATTGCTTCATTTAAGACCGTTGGGAGACTTGGAGATACAATGAGAAAAGACTGGAACTGAGACGGTACCTAAATTGCAACTTGAGTTGATGGTGGCTCTCCCCTATAAGGACCATTTGAAAAAAAAAAAACAAAACAAACAAACAATACCCCTGAGACCTAAAAGAAACTCGGTTACACAATGACAACCTCTATGCTGAGATCGCAGATCCGTCAGTGACAGGTAGTACTGTGCACATCCATGCCCTGATGGTCCAATTTTAGAAAGTGACAATGCCTTCATTCCTAGATCTTATCTCCAGAATAAACACTGACTCTTCTGATGCTCTTGACAGTCCTCAGGGGCAGCCCCTGTTAGGGTGGTCCTGTGTAGTCTCTGAGGGCTTCTGTAACTGCTAATTACACAGACTGTTCAGAACTCATCCTGCCTGCCTCTCCCCCCACCAGCCTTTCATGGGAGCTGGTTTGTAGCTGAATGTCTGGTGTGAGATGCTTGAAGCAGCTGTCCCATCATTTCCAAGGTGTGGCTGTCATTAGAAACCTGGTCACCTCCAATAATCTTTGAAACCCTCACAGCCTAGTATTTCAAAAGATGTGCTTGCCAGCCTGGCTCAGTGGTACATGCCTTTAATCTCAGCACTCTAGAGGCAGAGGCAGGCAGATCTCTGTGCATCTGAGGCCAGCCTGGGCTACAGAGTGAGTTCCAAGACAACCAAGGCTACACTGAGAGACTCTGTCTCAAAACAAACAACTATAAAACAAAAAGTGTTTTTCCACCAAGTGTAGAGGCCTGAGTAGGAGATGCATTGTGGTGCCCACAACAGAAAGAGCCACAAAAAATCTAAAGTGGACAGGAATTGGCCAAGAGACATCATACAAACAGCGCTTGTGAAATAGCTGTCTTGGGGCTGGAGAGATAACTCCATGGTTAGGAACACTGGAGGCTCTACCAGAGGACCCAGGTTCAATTCCCACCATCCACATCCGCTCACAGCTGCCATAATTCCAGTTTCAGGGCACCTGATTCTCTCCTCTGACCTCCACAGGCACCAGACACACATGTGGTGCACAGACAGGCAAAATCTACACATAAAATAAAAATAAATTTTAAAAAACTTCAAAAAATAGTTTTCTTAGAGACAACTGAATGAGCTTATAGGGTGGCCCGCCATGGATGTCATTTCTTATTAACAGCTGTAAGTGTGCAATCCGAAAGTGATTTAAAAGGCTCTTCAGACAATGACTATAATTATATTCTAAGGCCTGGACAAGGAAAAGCGGTAAAATAGGGCTGGGCTGTGAACAGCTCAGTGGTGGAGAGCAGCCCACTTAGCTTAGCATATGCTACACCCTGAGTTCAATCCCCAACACCAATGATCACAACCAGGGAGAGCCTAGGCTTCACCAGGACTCCTTGAACCCTGAACCTCACACTTGGAGGAAAGCCCCTCCCGTAACTATGTTATCTGGAAACAAAAGTAATTGGCCTGTGTGTGACTATAGACAGGCGAAGGTTAAAGGTAGCTTCTAGATGAAAAAGAACCATTTAGGGCTGGTGATGGCTCAGAGGTTAAGAGCACTGGCTGCTCTTCCAGAGGACCTGAGTTCAATTCCCAGCAACCGAATGGTGCCTCACAACCATTTGTAATGAGATCTGGTGCCCTCTTCTGGTGTCCAAGCATACATCTGCATGGACTGTATGCATAATAAATAAAGATTCACTTGAAAGAAAGAAAAAGAACCATTTAGTCAGGAGATAATTTGTCTTGAGTAAGGAGCAGGGATCACAGGATATTTAAAGCTTGTCAGTCTCAAGTTTTCTAATTTCAGATGAAATACACACTAACTTCGATAAGCAAACACAAAATGTGACATGAGGGTTGAATGTCACCATGTCCCTCATCCTCTACACACTGTCCTGCAGCCAACCCCTTCCCCCATACCTTGTCAAGTCTCCTCCCTTATCTCTACCCCAGCCAGGCTCTGGTCACATTCATGGGGTTAGCTTTGCTGTCCCCAAGGCTGCCTGGACCACAGGGGTGATAGTGATTCTCTCCTGGCTGCTTGTGATCTCCAGGCTTACCCTCTGCCAGGGCAGCTCACTCACTGAAGCCTGTTCATTCATTACGCCCAACTCTTGAGATTTCTAAATTTGGTCAGTGTACAGGGCTGTGCAGGGTGCCTGCGAGCTAAAAATACCAGGCAGGTCTGGGGTGGAGACTGCACACAGGACGGGTGGGGGATGGCGAGGGGAATCTCTGGGATCCAAAGTGTCCTGTTCTTTTCCATAGCCTGATCTGTCTAGATGGCATCTACACTGTCGATCAGCCAGCCATGACTGCCCTAAGTGAATTATAGAAGATCCCTTTCTTAATGAGCAGGTATCAGCTCAATAATTCCCAGATCTGGACTGTATCTGGATATCACCAGCTTTGAGACTTATCTTCAATTTGTTTATTAAAAAAAAATCAGTAGCTTGTATCATAGTCTGGGAGCCAAATGCTAACAACAGAAAAAGGGCAGAAGGACCATGAATTTGAGGGTAGTCTGAGTTACACATTAGCAGTCACAGAGTGCTTGCCCGGTATGCACAAAGACCCTGGTTTCATTTCTAACATCAAAGAAACCAAATATCGTGCCCAGTCCTGTGATCAAAGCCCTTGGGAGGAAGAGGCAGAATAATTAGGAGTTCAAGGTTATCCTTGGCTACATAGTAAGTTCAAAGCCAGCCTGGGCAACACAAGATCCTGTTTCAAAAAAGAAAGACAGAAAAGATGTTTATTTTAAAGAATCAACTAGCTCAGCCCAAAACTGTTTGGAAGGTCAGTGTTACTTGTTTGCAGGAACAGCAGCTGAGTAGATAATGCTTTGAGCAACAGGGCCAATAAATTGTCGTTTCTGGTAGTAACTGTGACAGGATGGGACATTTCTCTAGGCCAGGTGTGTTTAAAGCACTCTCCAGTGTCACCTCACTGACTTAGAAGCACAAAAATGTCCCTACCTCCTGTGAGCCTGTCACACTCCTCACTTTGTCTGGGGGGGGGTACACATGGAGGAGGCCAGAGGTCAGCCTCATGTCTTCTCATGTGCTGTCTACCTTTGTTTGGCTGGTTCTTTTTAAATGGTTCACAAACTATTATTATTTTTAAAGATGTATTTATTTATGAATGCGGGAGGGTCATGTGCACCCCATGTGTGCAGGTTCCTTGGAGGTCAGAAGAGATGTCCAGATACTCAGTGAACATCTCAGTGGACTGGAGTTACAGGCAACTGTGAACTGCTCACAGACGTGGGTGCTGGGAACTGAACCTGGGTCCTCTGCAAGAGCAGCCGGTGCTCTTGATCTACCTCTGCCTCCCAGACTTTTTACATTGGTATTGAGGGAGTCAGATTCAGGTCTTGGTGCATGTAAAGCAATCACATTACTGATTTCCATAGTTGGTGTTTCTATTGCTATGAAGAGACGTCATGACCATGGCAATGTTTATACAGAAAACATTTACTTGAGGCTGGCTTACAGTTCAAAGGTTTAGTCCATTATAGTCATGGCAAAGCATGGCAGCACGCAGGCCTACATGTGGGTGGAGAAGGAGCTGAGAGCTCTACATCCAGATCCAGAGAGACTGACACTGGGTCTGGCTTGAGCTTCTAAAACCTCCAAGTCCACCCCCAATGACACATCTCCTCCAACAAGGCCCTGCCTCCTAATTGTGCCACTCCCTAAGGGCCTGGGGATGATTTCATCCAAACCACCACACTGCCTGGGCCATCTCTCCAAGCTCCTGTGAGCTTTGGGACAGGATGGGACCACCTGCCCTGCCCCCACCCCAGGGGGCTCAGTCTGAACTTGGTTCCTGTGTTTTTCTCATCCATTTACTCACTCCGATTTTTAGATTTACTGTATTAGAAAAAAAATCCATCAATATTATTAATATGCAAGCTTGTTTTTCTCTTCAGTAAATAGTAAAATCAGGGTTAGGTACATGGTCTAATTGGCAGAGTGCTTGCCTAGCATTCAGAACACACTGGGTTTGACCCCCAGCACCTCATAAAATTATATGTGGTGATGTACACATATACCACAGCACTGGGGAGCAGAGAGGTAGAGTAGAAGAATCACAAATTTTTGCCCATTGTCACCTACATAGTGAGTTTATGGCCAGCCTGAGCCACATAAGATCCTGCTCCCCCTTCTCCCCAAAATAGGAAGAAGGGAAGAAGACCCAGTCCATGCCTTTGCCTTATTTGGGACAGGATCTCAATGACTAACTCTGATTGGTCTAGAAATTGCTACATAGGCTAGGTTTACCTCCGTCACAGACATCATCCTACCTCTGTGTCCCAAGTGCTGGAACTAAAGGTATGAACCACTATATGTGGCCAAGGGCCCCACCTTTTGAGGGTTCTACCATCTGCCACTAACTTCATAGGCCTTTTGAGGGAGAGCTAAGACCCAAACTAACACTCCTATCCTGGTGCTCAATTCACATCCTCTGCTGTCTGTTGATGGATGGTTCTGTAGCCACCACCGGACCAGTTGCTTTGAGGCTGGCGATGATAGATAGATGTCTTGCCCTTGGCTTAGGGCACAAGGTTGGTGCTAAGTGAGTACTTATTGAACCAATGATTGAGGGAATGAGTCAATGGATGAAGGAAAGAAATTCAGGAAGTGAGCTCAGCCTGAGTCACCTGGAGGAAGTGGGGGCTTGCCCTGGGCACACCAGGACAGGGCAAGTGATCCCATCTTAGCCATGTTCTCTTGAACCTCTGCTGTCACATGTCAAGGCTCGGGGGGAGGGGGCTGGAGAGAGGGCTCAGTCAGTAGCGTGATTGCCTTGCCAGGATGAGGCCCCAAGTTTGACCACAGCATGCATGTAAAAAACTGATTTTGGTGGTTGGGGCTGAGCACTGGGGATCCTTGGGGCTGGATGGTCAGCCACTCTAGCCTACTCAGTAAATTTCAGGTCTCAGTAAGAGATTCAGTCTCAAAAATAAGGTAGACAGTAACTGAAGGATGGCACCTGAGGTTGACTTTATAATGAGAATTAAGTGGTGTTACATGAATTCTATTGGGTATTATTAATTTAAAAAAAAAAAAGAGCCTGAAGTCAGGTATTAGGGAAAAGCTGAAATATCAGAGACAGAGAAACAAGTCACAGTCAGTTTTTACCTAGACAAGCCCTTAGGCTAAAATGGGCGGATCCTGTCAGTGTCAATACCATGTCCCCAGCTGAAAGGAACTGGAAACTGAGCTCCACCCTCCTCTTCCTCCACCAACCTGGTTAGATTTCCCTAGTGCTAGGATTTAAGGTGTGTGTCACTACCGCCTGGCTCTGTTTAGCCTTGAACTCACAGAGATCCAGAAGATCTCTGCCTCCTGAGTGTTAGGATTAAGGACATGGGTCACCACTCCCTGATCTTCATGGCTTGGCTCTGTCACCTGACATTTCAGGCTATTTTTATTAAATATAGAATTTATCACTGCACAGCGGTAGTCCTTGGGAGTGATGGTGTGTGCCTTTAGTCCTAGCACTTGGGAAGGCAGAGGCAGGCCTGGTCTTCAGTTTCAGGTCAACCAGAGCTACATAGCAAGAGATTCTTTCATTTAAAGTGGGGGAGGGGGGTGTAAAATTATAGACTACCAAAGAATTGCCTTAAAATAAATGCCTTTATGATTTATTATCAGTAAATGTTCATTTGCACACCTATTTTGTATATTTATATACACACAGCCATGTAAAAATTTTTCAAGCAAAAAGCTGTCTTGAGGAGGAAAAGATTAAGAAATTCCACTGTACAAAATGAGAACAAGACACAGCGAGCGCCAGGTGAGCTGAGGGCTGTGTGTGTGGAGAAAGAACTGTTCATGAGGCCTCAGACATGAAGGTTCTGGAAGGAGACCTTCTGTCTCCACTGGATCTACAGTGGCCTCGGGTAACCTCCCCTTAGAGCTGCCCAGTCTTAGTGACTTCTCTGTTGCCCTCACAAAACACCAGGGCCAAAACAACATAAAAAAAGAAAGCGTTTAACCGGGGTGAGGGGGGCTCACATTAGAGTTCATGCTCATCGTGGTAGGGAGGATGATGACTGGCAGAGCAGGCAAGGTGCTGGAGCAGGAGAGGAGAG
>PVIH01025712.1:0-20139 GCA_004025045.1 Sigmodon hispidus | reverse complement strand
AGAAGAAGAAGAAGAAGAAGAAGAAGAAGAAGAAGAAGAAGAAATTGTTGTTTCTCATGGAAGCTGTAGTGTGGTAGCCCTATGAGTCACAGAGTTCACTTTTTAGTCTTTTCATCATGTTCATTGCCATGAATCAAAGGTCTGGTATGAGACCTCTGGCCTTTGCCATGCCACTCATAGTGTCATGTCACTATGGTTTCTCTTAGATATCCTGTTGGCCTGTGTCATGGAGCTCCTGAAGTTTTGGATCTGTAGTTTTGTCCCCCTCTTATGCTCCCACAGTTCATAGATGAGGTAGACATTGGGATAGGTAAAACTCACAGCCTTGTGTCTGGACCTGTGTGATAGCTGGGCTGGTAAGCTTGTCAGCATTTTTCTATCCTCACCACTCTAGCTCATCCTCCAGCACTGTCTTCACCACCCCAGCTAACTAATAGAGCATGCAGCAAGGAGCAGGACAAGTTCTCCTGTCAGGCCTTTAAGTCTGGCTCACTCAAACTAACACCACCATGGCTGGCTCCACTGTCTTGCCCAAGTGAGGTGCAAGATACACTGTCTCCCCATTGCTATAGAGAGCAGAATAGAGGGGAATAGGGTCAGCTCTCTTGGGGCTAGGTCACCTGCACACACTTCCTCTGATCAAGATTAGCTTCAATGTGCTGCCTATGCAGCATCTGCACACTCCTGTATGCTGCAGTTGGTAAGAGGCAGAACTAGTTCTTCCACTCTTGTGATCCTGCTACCAGCTCTAGTGTACTGCCCAGAAAAGGTGCCTGGCATGGTGAGGGGTGGGGCAATTTTTTTTTTTTCTGAATGTAGAGTCTAGCTTTTCTGTTGCAATATCCAGCCAGGGGTAGGGCCAGCTATCCCAAGGCCAGTAATCTGTCCAGCTAAGCATAGCTTCCAGATTTCAAGAAGCATGGTTCCTATGACCCCTTGTGGTAACACAGGCTGTGGATATCAGCACAGACACCAGCGTCAGCAGAAACAATGTCCAGGAAGCCACTTGGCCCAGACTTCACCATATGCCCTTGGTATCACAGGGCACCTAGATCTGTATGGTCTTGGTGACAGCATGACCCTAGGACATCAATATGTTTTCAGTTTTCAGACTAGCCCCTTAGCATCAGGAGCCATGTACATCACTACAGGCCACAGCCACTGAAGAGCTATGGGCCCAGACTTGGCCCTAGGCAGCAGCCCCCCAAGGCAGCATGGCCCTCTGACACCAACATTGCCCCAGGTGGCAGCAGTCCCCTGACATTTGCATGCTCTTTGATGGTGTCAGGAGTTATGGATAGCAACACAGACCTTGGTTATGGTAGGACCACAGTTATGGCCATCGACAGCAGGCTCTCAGACTGCCCCCCTCCAATTTTCAGGGCCTCCAACTAAGACCTGCCTCTAGTCTATAGTCCAGGACTGGATATCACCTCGGACTTGGTTATGAAGCAGACCATTGATCAGCCTGTTCCTCAGTACCTTCACCTTTTCAGATATGTCTCTCTGCCCAGCTCATGAACCTTTCTGCCTCTCTCTCTCTCCCCCACGTCCCTCCCCCTTTACCATACATACTTGTCAAAATAGTGCTTGACTGCTCTGTGCCAGAGGCAAGAAACCATAGGCAGCATTCAATTGAGTCTTGCCATTCCCAGCCACAAGTCATGGTGTAGAATGCAACTGTTGCTGTTGTTCTCACACGCACCCAGGACCATATTCTGGTTCTTTATGTGTAAAGAGACTGATCACTGTATTTGTCAAAAAGATGAGTTACTGGTTATGAGCACTTGTTCCTATTGCAGAGGAACTGAGTTTAATTCCTGGAACCCAAATAATATCTCACAGCTGCTTTTAACTCTAGTTCCTTGGGTGCTGACATTATCTTTTTTGGGAATGAGGCTTAATTTTATTTATATATTTATTACTTTACATAATGCACCACATAAAACTCAGTTATCAGTCCTCTCAGATTAATACCCACTCTTTTGATCTCCCCATTTACAAACACAACCATTCATGCTGTTCACTCACTTCCTGGAGCATAATTAAACTCCCTGTGGAAAGACCCTAACAGAAAACAAGTCTTTTTTCAACCACATACCTGCCAGAGGCCATCAATGCAGAAGTGAGGCACTGTGTCATTCAGCTTTGTTCTAGCTTGAGCTCTTGTATACAATGATCTCTCTCTCTCTCTCTCTCTCTCTCTCTCTCTCTCTCTCTCTCTCTCTCTTTCTCTCTATCCACTAATGAGTGAGTACATCCCCTGCTTCTCTTTCTGGGATTGTGAGACCTCGCTCAGGAGGATATTCTCCATATCTACCCATTTGCCTGCAAATTTTAGAATATCATTTTTTCTTACTGCTGAATAGTACTCCATTGTGTAGATGTACCACAGTTTGTTAATCCATTCTTCAGTTGAGTGGCATCTAGGTTGTTTCCATGTTCTTGCTATTACAAATAATGCTGCTATGAACATAGTTGAGCTAATGCCTTTGGAGTGTGACCGTGCATCTTTAGGGTATATGCCTAAAGTGGTATTGCTGGATCCTTGAGGAAATTGATTTCCAGTTTTCTGAGGAAACTGCCATACTGCATTCCAGAGTGACTGACTCTGAAACAATGGAGGAGTGTTCCCCTCGCTCCACATCCTCCCCAGCATAGGCTGTCATCTGTGTTTATAATCTTAGCCATTCTGACAGGTGGTATCTCAATGTTGTTTTGATTGGCATTTCTCTGATGGCTAAAGATGATGAGTGCTTTTTTATGTGCCTTTCAGCCATTTGTAATTCTTCTGCTGAGAATTCTCTTTTTAGTTCTGTGCCTCTGTATACATTTTGAACACAAGCACATAAATAAAAATAACATTATTTTCAATATAAAAATAAACCTAGTTTTGTTATTTGTAGAAATTATTGTTTTTAAACAAATAATTTAGTGAGACTCAAATGCTCAATTCTTGTTTATTATAATTTGTATTCCTAAACAATCTTATTTGACTTAATTGATCTTTAATCAAAATACATCTCATGGTAATTATTAAGTTTTATTGAAAATTAAAATAAAGTTATCAAGGAAGCTTATAATTTCTAGAGAGGCAACTTACACAGCAGCATCACATATTTCACTTATGAGATACATATTTGAAAGAATAGATTCAATGACTTGTGTGTATGCATTTTTGGTATTTTGAATTTATGTGTATGAATGTCAACTGGTGTGGGTCTGAGTACAAATAGGAGCAAGTGAGTGAGGCTGTGTATATGCATGCATGTGTAGTTCCAAGGTCACCATCAGGTGCAGTTATTACATTTCTCTCCTTTGGTGATACATATTTAATAATAATAGTCTGGAATATTAGATGACAGAGTCACCCACCATCAAGTGATGAATGTCAGGGAGTGGTGAACCATGCCTTTAATCCCATCACTCTGGAAGAAGAGATCTTCTGTGAAGTCAAGGCCAAATAGAACCAAGCAGTGATAATGCCCACCTTTAATCTTAGCACTAGGAAATTTAATTCAGGAACTGTAATAGCTGGGCAGAAAAAGAAATATAAGGAGGAGGAGGCAGAATTTTACCCCTTTGCTTTGAACCCAGTGAGTCTGTGTACTCATGGATGTAGGACCTACCCTGTTAGGCCTGAGGAGTTGGCTGATTGTGAATTGGTTTTCATTTGTTCCTTGTCTCTTTGATATCTGAGACTATTTTTATTAAATATATATCACCATACTCTCCACCTTTATTTTTTGAACAGATCTTTTACAAAACCTGATGCTTACAATATGTCTCTGCTGACTGACCAATTGAGCTTTAGGGAACTTTCTGTCTCCATTATGACCATGTTCTAGTGTTGGGTTACAATAGTACAGTTGCCCTGGCTTTTGATGTGAATTTAGAGGATCTTAGTAACAATAGGTGAATGCAGGAGTAGATGGCCTACAGTCTAATTCTTTGAGAGAATGTAAGACCATACATGTACTGGTGAAATTTCATTTTCTGCTTTGAGTATTCTGATTGTTTAAGAACTGATCTTTTTTAATCATTGATATATTTACCTATCATTCACTTATCTATTTGCTCTCTATATTCATCATCATTTGTCTGTCTGCCTATCTGGCTGTCTTTATCTTGTAATAGGAAGTTTCTGGCTTGGCCTAGTCCCAAGGTACAGATCTGCTCACTGCTGCTTAGCCCCTCCCCAAATGACTCAGAAACATATTAATTACATTCTTCTTGGTTTATAGCTTAACTGTATTGCTAGATAGCTCTTACATTTAAATTCAACCCATTTCTATTTATCTGTACTGCCTTATGGACTGTGGCTTACCCATGTTATTTTTACATGTTGATTCTTGGGCAGCTGGATACTGTCTCCCTTGAATCTGCCCTCCTTCCCCTTTATATATTCTTGGATTTCCTGCCTACTTCTAAGATGCCTGCCATAGGCTCAAACAGTCCTTTTATTGATGAATGATATTCACAGCATACAAAAAGACATCCCGCTTCACTTCTCTTTTTCTGTCTAATCAAAAAGGAAGGTTTCAATTTTAATATAGCATAATTACATATAAAAAACAGGTATCAAGAAAAAATTATCGTTACATTCTCTAGTCAATATGTATTTTGCACAAAATTAAAGAAAATATTTTATCATCTACTTTATTCTATGAATCTAAAGTTGCATATATCATATACCTTTTAAAATAACTAAGAAACACTGTACTTATAACTATCTAATCTTCAACTACATCAAAGACCACAGAAGGACATAATATTACCAGAGTAAACAAAAGTGTAAGCAACATACAACTTTTAGAAATAATAGAGATGACATCTGGCTGCCTGAACAGTCAACTAAAGTTTCTTTGTAATGGTGGGACATTCATCTTTAGTCTACAGGCCCTGAGTCTCTAGAATACTTTTCAGTGAAGTAGGAAATTTGAAGGACTACTCTGCCCATTCTGGCATAGTTTGCCATCACTTCTTATTGAGTCCTGAAGGAGTCTGGCAATTTTCTCTGCAAAGTGGGAACCTGAAAAAAACTCTTGGCTTCTTATGCTAATGTTCAGAGATCACTTTTCTATGAATCTGGCATGTCCAGTTTATACAGCATACTGTCAGGCAGTCAATGCAAGAACAGTTTCTTTTCCAATAAATAACCTTTGCCATAAAAAGTAAACTTCAAATGGAGTTTCTTCAAAGCCCATCAGTCTCTTGAAGTGGAGTCAAGCTAACAGAAGCAGACCTGTCTCATTGTCCAGAAAAGTCTAATTTCTTAAAATATTTTAAATGCCACATTCTGTAGGTTTTTGAAGTGTTTGAAGATTATGTGTCTATTTGAAATATAACTTTGTCTACCTAAAAAATAACTAATTAACATTACTATAAATGTGGTTATCACAGATGACTATTGATTTGCCTTTCTTAATTACACATTACAATTTTAAATGAATTACATAAACATAATACCTTACCCAGAGTAGAAATATATATACAGTATAACATAATTATCCTTCTAGTTCCTTCCCACCTTACTTACCCACTAGATCCACACCCATTCTGGCACTGATTATAAAAAAAAAATGGGCTTCTAACACATAACAAGCACACATTACAAAATTAAAAATAATAAGATAAATCAAAACCCACCAATTGTACTTATTCTTAACTCTAAAACTGAAAACTGTTGGCTGGCTTGTTTACAACATTATGTTCAAATAAGCTACCACAGTCAATTCTCACCCAGCTGTCTGGCAACTTCTTCAGCCTTGCTCCTAGTTGCTTCTGCCAGGTGCTTCTGCCTCTGCTGGGTTTCTATGAGCCCTTATATAACCTATACCATTCAAGTTAGGATTAAAGGTATGTACTACTCTATTTTATAGCTAGCCTTGGGTTCAAAGAAACAGGTGTGTCTCTGAAGTTATAGAATTAAGGGTGTAGTTTACCACCCTTGCTTTCCTGTGCTCTATTAAAGGTGTTTGTGATTGACTCTCAGCTGTTTAGCCTTATAGTCAAGAATTGAAAATTTCCTGAGTTGTCTGCCTTAAATTTGGCTTTGTGCTGTCTCTGATATTTAAGGATTTACTAAATATCCAACAAATATGCACATATCCCCTTTGGAATCAGAAATAAAAAAGAAAGTTATATAACTAACATAAGAAAAAATATACACAATAGGTACAATAATTACATACAATAACATACAAACAATAATTGCATGAGGAATATCCAATTTGTTAACAATTAACAAATTCAAAGAAAAGATTTCATTATTTATCCTATTTTGGTGAATCCAAAAAATTGTATCTAATACACTTTGTATATAACTTGTATTACTAACTAAAATCTATATTTCAATGTCTCTTAAACTTATACTTTTTTAAGTGTTTCTTTTCTAAAACTGTCACTAGAACACTATAACTATTAACTATTTCACCTTCAAATTCTTTAGAGACTCAAGAAGGAAATAATATTAAGTAAATATAGACTCCCAAAAATGTAAGAAATGAAACTGCTGGCTGCCTGGACAGTCACCCAAAGTTCTTCTGTGTTGTTGAAGCATCCATCTTTAGCCTACAGGCCTAGTATGTCTGACAGACTTCTCTGGGCAGCTGATATTCCCAAAGTCTTTTCTACCTTGTCTTGGCAAGGTTCGGCAATTCTTTTGTGTGTTTCTCTTGCTTGTTCATTTTGAATACCATATTGTCAGCCGTCAAAAAAGGAGTACTTTCTTGTTCAGTGGCTAACTTTTGTTCACAAAGAAGGTCAACTCATATGGAGGAGTTTCCTTGATGCCCATTATCTTCTCTAATGTAGATTTATGATGTCAGTAGCAAAAAACATAATAATGTTCTTAAAATATCTTAAATGCCAAATTTTATGGATCTCTGAAGTGTTTGAATATCTGTTCCTCTAAAATATATCTGATCTTGGAAACATTGAATATGACTAAAAGTTTGATTATAATGTCAAACTACTAACTAGCATTTCTTTATATTCTAATTGGTTGGTAATAATAACTTTCCTGAACTAGCAATTTGTATTACATTGTTAGTTGAACTGTGTAAGTATAATACCTTGAACAAACAGGGATATATATATATATACAGTGACAAAATTAATATCAACCTTATATCAATATGCACAATTTGCATACAATATACAAAAAAATAAAATCCAATGTAAAATACTTAAAGCTAATAATTTCATTTTAAAGTAGATTGAATAATCAACCCTTATATTCTATCCTTGTTGCATCCCTTTTTTTCTCTCTTTTTTTAAACAAGCACCCTAAGTCTAATATCTCTTGTTTTGCTATTGTTTAACCTTAACCAATAACAATTTTTAACCTATCACCATAAACAATGACAATCATCCATAACCAACTGAAAGACCAAAAACCACCCACCTCACCTCTTAGGACTGTGGGCAACATGTTCTTAAATTTACTTCCTGCTGTCCTGGGGGTGGGGAATGGCATCTTTAGGGAATTCTGAAACATTATGGCCTCTGGCAGGAGTGTGAGTGAAGAAAGACTTGTTTTCTTTAAGGGTCTGGCCACAGGGAGTTTAATTATGTTCCACTGAGTAAATGAACAGAATGAATGAGTATTTTTGTAAATGGGGAGATCATAAGTGTGGATATGAATCTGAGAGGATTGATACCTTAATTTGATGGGGTGCATGATGTAAAATCACCAAGTAATATATATATATATATGTATATATATACATATATGTATATATATATGAAAAGTGTTATTGTCAAGTCCTGAAATATGTACCTGTATCATTTGTTATTCAGTCTTTGCATAACAGGAAATTGCACAGCTTGTCTCAGGTCCTGGTTAGAGTAGTCTGTGAAGCTGGTTCATCTCAGCTAAGCCATCTTGAAATTGTCCAGAGCAGTTTGTAGTCTAAATCTGATCTTTGGTTGGTATTTGCCAACCTGGTGCCTTTGTTGTAATCCATGTGATATCTTCATTGTGTGGCCCCATCTTCCTTTTGGATACTTACAGTTTGCAATTAGGCATTGTCGTGGATCACTGCAGAAAACACATAGAGTATATCGGTGCCAATAGATACAATATTCTTTTGCTTCTGAACTTTTCTGGATAGCAGATGTTTAGATTTCCAAGGTCCTTTAACTTCTTGAAAATGGGTATTTCGGGTTTACTGAAAAGACAAAAACAAAACCTGCCCAAATCCTTTGTTTTTTCTTACAACTTAAAGAATTGTGTTATGGGTGGATGAGCCATCAATTCTTATTTTCATGGAGTTTTTCTGGTTCAAAGTGAATCTTTTTTAATTTTGATGGTACCCATAACTTTACTTCACATGTGTAATTAAAAGCAAAACCCTTCCCCAAGCATAGCTTTGAGTAGATTTCCTTTCTAACCTTTACAAGTTTTGATTTTTAGTTTCTCCTGATTTTTTCCTTTTATAGGTTTCATATTATTCAGATCAACAGTTATTTTTTTATATAATAGGCATTATATTTTTTGATCACTGTGGGAAGAGGTTTCTTCTGAGATGACAAGAAAAGCCTGAATTGGATTTGATATGGAGGCTTTGGAGGCTTTGAAGGGCTCTCTGGGGTTGTTTCTGGAAGGCAAAACATTACCTACTCTGTCTATTATTATTTATTTATTATTTATTTTTACAATGTCTACCTTTTCCATATCTCCTATGTATTCCAGGAGGGAGTTGTTTGGGATTCTCTTGGGATTATTTCTAACTAAGGCACTGTTTCTGGGAACACCTTGATTATAGTTGATTTGTATATGACTTTTCCTTTTAAAATTATAGCATTTAACATTCTGCTTTTTTCTTATACCTCTAGAAATGACCTCTCCTACCCAATTACAATCACCTTCATAAGAATCTGCATTAATTGTTTCATGAATCCAATCCTCTGATGGTGATGACCTTGCTTTTGATGGTATTATTATTATTTATTATTTTACATTGTGTATTAGCCTTCTGAAATGCCAGTGATTTGTTTATTGTTCCCCTTGCTTCTGAATCTGGTACTATCCTATTTACTGCTGCAGATAATCTCTACAAATTGTCTGTAAAAGTTTTCTTTGGACTTTGAATTATTTCTGTGAATTATCCAGTTTTCTTACTTCTTTTTTTTTATCCCAAGAATTTAGTGCTGCCATGAAGCATAAATCAAGAGTATGTTCATCACATAGGCATTGCCTTTTAATATCAGACTATTCACTTTTCCCAAGAAGTTGGTCCTGTAAGATTTCTATGCCCCTGGCTTTGCTTCTTTGGTCTATTATTTTAGCCTCCTTCTTTCACCATGTTCTCCACTGTGAAAGTGGCCCTGGTTCCAAAACAGCAGTAACCATAACTAACCAGTCTTTACGGTTGATCTGGTTGCAAGAAGACCAGCTATTGAGCATTTGTTTTACAAATTGTAAATGCATCCCATATGTCACAATCACATCTTTAACCCTTTTTAGTTCTAGTATATGTACCAGAGCCCACTTAACTTCTTTAATATCTTTATCCACTTTTGAGTTTTTTTAATGGTTACTGGGTATATTAGTGTTGACTGTCTTGTAACCTTAGTCTGCTTTTTTGTAGCCTTAGATGATATTGCTGAGGTTTGTTCCTTATACTTATTCATTTGTGTTTGAATGTCTTTGAGTTCTCTCTTAAATAGACTTTTTAAAGACTTCTTTCTTGGCATTCACATTAATTGATTTTTTAAATAATAAAACAGAAGTAATCCAGCCAATAATATTCTCTTTTTTTAGCTTTAATATCATTGATTTTTTTAGCTTTAATATCATTGATTTTTTTTTCTTTTTTTCTTTATTTTGTATTTATCAAAAAAAAAGTAAAAAGAATTTAAAAAAAAATGCCGAAGAGTTAACAATAACTATACAGAGGCTAATAATCATAATTAATAGCCAATATGATAAACATTATGAAGATAATTCCATCTATTTTATTTAGCTTTTCCTTTACTGGTTCTGATATCAAATCATCTATAGAGAGATCACAGAAAGAACAAGCATCCCCCATTGCCTTAAACAAATTCTCCCTTTTTAAAAAAGTCTGTTGTACTCACCAATATAATTTTCAGTGACAATTCAAATGACTTTGAAGTAGGGCGACTATCTAATGTGATAGCAGCCCAAGGAGGGTACTAGGAAGAGAAAGAACCCACAATCCACCAGGAGAAAGCGGCCACTGTCTGAAATAACTTACTCAGATAAAAGTGAAATGAAAACACAAGTGATCGGGTCTACCAAAAGCTGGAGGCTAACACAACAGCCTAACTAGCTAGTAAGTACTCTTCCAGTCATGTGTTGTTCTGACTGGTAAGCAGCTTTCATTGGGAATTTGTGCCCCAATGTTGGATGCCAAATGTATTAGCTTGAATTCAGGTTGTTAAAAAAAAAAAGACTCTGAGCCAAATATTGTGGGAAGACTGAAATATCAGAGAGAAAAAGCACCATAGTCAATTTGCATCCAGTTTTCTTGCAACTTCCATAGGCTTGCTGCTGGTTGCTTCTGCCACTTGCTTCTGCCTCTGCTGGGTTTCTACAAGCCCTTTTATACCCTATCTCATCCAGATTAGGATTGAAGTATATACTACTCTATTGTGTAGTTGGCCTTGAATTCAGAGAAACAGAAGCAGTTCTGTCTCTGGAATTATGGGTTTAAGGGTGTAGGTCACCAATCTTGGCTTTCCCTGTGCTAGGATTAAGGATGTATGAGATTGACTCTCAGTTGCTTATCTTTGTACTCCAGCATCAAGAATTTTCTGAGCTGGAAATTTACTAAATATCTAACAAATATCCACAATTAATGATATGTTTTAGCATGCTAAATAAGGGTTTTGTTTGAGATTCTCAATAAGATACAAAAGAAAATACATATTTGGGTATTCCTTATTATAGGAATTTACCAGAATAAATAAAAGTGATAAGGAAAAGGGGGAAAGAAAAATAAGCAGTCAGGAAGAAAAAATAAATAATAATAATAATAAAAACAACCCAAGGAACTAGCCATATCCTCACAAGAATACGTTTGAAGCTAGTTTACCACATGGTTTGAAACCAGATTGGGTGATTGAAAATACTGTTCTTAGTGTTAGGAAAAGTTAGTGAGTCTTGAGGCTCCTTTTTATTTATTGTTTGTATCTTCCTTAATTTCTCTCCAAGGTGTTAGCTTATATAAATTCCATGTTGTATTACTTATTCCTTTCTGAAAGTCACTGGAAAAGAAGAGTTTCTATGCTCATGTGCTGTGGCTATGTAGCATGTCTATTGGTGCTTCCCCTGATGTCAGTGTAATGAAGGCATTATTAAACATAGATCTACTTTTCCAAAAAGGTTACATTAATTTATCTATCTGTACAAGAGGAGACAAAAGCAATAGTGATTGGACTTTATCAATAGATATTGCCTCTTTTTTCTACAGGGAGATGGAAGGGGGACAAAGTTTACAGAGCTGTTTTTCAGAGGTCATATCAATTCTTTTAAGCAAGATTTGGTACAAAGCATATCTGCAGCTATTCAGATCATTTTCTATCTTTTTATCACATCTAAAATATATAGAATGTTTTTTTGAGAAGAATTGTTCAGATTAAAGGCATTGAGATCACATGCAGATGTTTGTGAGAGTTAGCTGGCAAAGCAAATAAGTCATTGGAAATATAATTCTATTATTACTTCTCTTAATAAGTACTTTTAAAAATTATTTTGAGAATGTGTACTAAATTACTATGTGTACTATAGCTTAGCATAGCTTAAGGTAATTCCACCATATCAATTCTATCTTTCTCTTCCAAACCCAGTCATGTTTCTGATTGCTACATCTCAAATTTATGACCTCTTATTTTTTAGTGTTTTTTTATTTAGTATTATGTGTTGAGTTTATTTAGTGTTGTTACAATGTACATGTGTTTAAGGCTGACCACTTAGAATTAGATAAATGTATCTCCTTTCTATATTTAGTGGTCAAATACATATAACTACTAATACATTTTTTGGTCATTAAGAAAGGCTTATAAGAGGGATATTAATAGTATCATGAAGTACCCACATTCAGCTATAAGAATCCAGATTAGTCATTAACCAAATTTCCTAGTTACTTTTAGAGTTATACTTTGGAGAGATTATGAAGTTATGAGAACAGGAAATTGGATATGTACAGGAGCCTTAGAACAGAGAAGCAATAAATTATGTGCATTGTTCTCCATCCAAGAATGACCAAATGAGTTCTGTTTTTTATATGTTCATAAATAAACACACCTGACTTAATGTTACAAATTAAGATGAGACTTAAAACTGCAGTTCAGATATTGATCCCTTCTGATGTACAGTTTTAGAATTCAATTGCCAAATTTTTATTAAGAATGGACAAAATCTGTTTTCCAATTTAAGATCATCTAAGTGATTTTAGAATTGCTTTGGGAGGGGGGATGATATAGCAAGCAATAGATTCAGTCTCTAGCTTGAACTGTACTATTGCTTTTCATTTAAGAGTGGCCTGCTTCAGAAAAGTGAGTCATTTCATGGGAAGATGAATTTACCTTAACCTATGCTAAAAAGATAGGCAAGTACTTACACTATTAACGAGATAGTGTATTTTTCTTACCAGAGTTCCTGTCACCTAGATCAGACTGCAAAGCAGACCACATGCACACCTACACATTTTCTTTTTTTCTGAAATAATCTGAAGAAAAAAATCTTTTTTTTCTTTTGTCTCATTTCTGAACTTATTCTCACTGACAACTGTCATTTCCTCAAGAGTTTTGTTATTATTGCTTCTCTAAAATCTCAATCTTCAGACCTGACATGAGACCTATAGCTTGCTCTCCATGCATAATTTTCTTTTTAACTCTAAAAAATTGTAATATACATATATTTGTATATGTATTATATATATACATATGTGTGTATTACAATATATGGGGTCTCTTTCATTACTGAAGCTCACAGCAGTATCACTGGTATGATATCACTTTTGTAGGTAACAGAAGCTGAAATCAGCAACAATAGATACTTCTGCTCAAGAAGCCTAGAGAGTCCCAGGATAACCTACCACCCTCCTTGATTCAACTACTGTTTCAAAAAAAGGTCTAGCCAACTGATCAATATTTTCTATATTCAGATCAGATTCTATACCTCAATTGCTGTTCCATATTCTAATTTCTGTAAAAGTCCCATGAAGCACACTTAGAACTCTGTTTTGCTGTTATATAATATCCCAGATAGACATTCTGGAAGAAGAAATGATAACCATTTAAAAAAATATTGAACATTTGCTGTGTTCCATGCATAGAAACATAGACTTTGTTTACTTTGAATAATTTAGCAGGAGAGTAATTATTTAAAATTCTTTCCAGCAAGTGATCAATATTAATTGATTGTTAATTTTAGCTTCTGAGCTCCAGTACAGTGAGAAAGGCAGACATAGGCAGATAATAAAATCTGAATATAACTATACAAAAAATAAAGTAGCTTTGGGTATAGCATAGAGACTATCTAATTTTAAGCAATGTAAAAATGAATTAAAAACCAATGCTTTAGATATTTATAGTGTAAAAATTTATAGTAGTGAAAAAATAAAATTTTACTAAATCTAGATGTTAAAGTATGATTATTTGTAAGATGTTTCAAGAATATTAAGGATGATAAATCTATCCAAATCAAGCCAAATTGTTCATATTTGTCTAAAATGAAGGACAACTGAGAGAAGAAATGAAGGTAGAAAGAAAAAAAGAGAGAAGGGAAAGGAAAGGAATCAATAGATTAAAAGTGTAAGTGACCTATGTTCTGATGTATATACCTCCTTACTTTTAATAATAATATGTATAGATAGAGGTTTATTATTTACTTAAATAAGCTTGAAGATAAAGATAACAACATTAATATTGTATTTTATTTTATAAATGAATTTTCAAATTAATGACACTGGCCAGTGAGTGCAAATTCTGCATAAGAAGATCAATAATGACAACATGTCCATTGTTAACGGAAACCATAAGATGGGACAAGTTGATTATCCCTGGTTTCTGGTATATATTTTAGGAACATCTGTAGTCCTAACCTTTGATCATAGGCCACTGCTCTTCAGTGTGGAGAAGTTATTTTTGTCCTTATAGAGGATAGAATAAGGCTTCTATGTATACACAAAAAGTCTTTGTTGTTGAGACAAATTTCTTTGGATAATTCAGTACAGCTTCATTAAATTATTATTAGTTGGCTCTGTTTCCATCAAAGCATTTAGAGATAGAATCATATATTAGCTTTAAGCTTTGTGGTATGATTAATGATTTTAATTTTAAATTCTTTAATGTTCCAAAACAATGGTGGTAAAATTGCTAGCCCTAAGGTCTAAGTCTAGGATATTTATCATGCTTAGATTACCATGATGGCATTTACTTACATATTGGAAAGTGTCCACAGTTCCATTTAAGAGTTTGATGTACTATTAAGTTTAATAAAAGACATTGTGACTACACTAAGTGGTTATTATAAGGCTGAATGCTTTTTGAGAAACCATCTAATATTGTACACTCAGTTTTACAAACCATCATCACATGGAAAATATTTTTGTCCTTTTATAGGTAATATGTAGCTTAAATGAACAATTATATCTGAGCTACTTAATGTTACCTATTACAAGTTTCTATTATAATAGCAAAGTAAAATATAGTGGACCACTAAGAAGTAAATGGATCACAAACAATAAATGTAGCTAAATTATGTGACCTAAAATTATATCATACTTGTATTGATTTTATATGTTCATTAAAATAAAAATTCTATCTTAAAAATTAAATAAAAATTTGCAAAATTTTATTTATTTTTGAATAGGTCAATTAATATAACGAAATTATTTTATTTCTAAATCTGTAATAAACACATTTTTGTTTCTCATTATTTATATTACATATAAATATTTTTATTATATTTATGACTTATATTCTGTCTTATTTTATTTTTTCTTGCCAGGACAAAGTAATATGATAGAAGTAAGTTATAGTGGGAATATGGTATGTTGTAATTCTTTGTTTCTCCTACTAGTTTAATAAAAGTCAGATTGGCTAGAGGCATACAAGAAGTGTGGGTGGGGCTACCAGACTAAGTAAAGTCTGGGAACATTGAAGAGCAGGGCAGAGATGTCATAGAGATGCAATAGACACATGGTGATGAGACAGGAGCAGCCGTAGAGGAAAGAAACTGAAATTCTCTGAGAAAAGAAATGGAGCTGCATGGCTGAACAAGATAAAAACAATGAGTAAATTTAAGGGTACAGAGTTAGCAAGTTATATGCATGGAACCAATACCAATCAGCATAAAATTAGTAAAAGTGTCTGTATGATTTTGTGATTCTGTGGGGCTGCCTGACTGCTAGATTGCTGGTCAAATATTTAATCTAGACCTGAAATTTGGGCCAGAAACTTCATACAATAGTAAGTTATAACAGAAATAGTAAGGATTTAATTGATGAGCTTATGAGACTAGAAATTTGGAGTTCCTAAATATCATGGTGGGGAACAAGGCAGTGGACATGCAGATATAGCACTAGAACAATAGCTGGGAGCTACATGTTGAAACAATAACCACAAAGCAGATAGAGTCAATTGAGAATGGAGGGAGTTGTGTAATAATTTCTTCCCCCAGTGACATGCCTCCTCTAATACTTCCTAAATGGTTCTACCAACTAGTGGCAAAGTTTTCAAATAGTTAAGTTTTTTATATAAGCCACCACAGATTTTATCATAAAAAAGGAAAAAATAACAAAATAATAAACAAATATTTAATGAGTATGTGAATATTTCTCAATCCTTAGGAGGCAAAATTAAAACACACTTTTATTTATTTTTTTAAGATTTATTGTTTTATTTTGTGTATCTATGTGATTCCTAGATGTATTCATGTGTATTACATACCTGACTGTGCTGAAGTATTAGGCAAAGTCACCAAGTCAGTACTGAAAACCTGTGGTGATATATTGTTTGTAATATAACCAATAAAGATTGCCTGAAAATCAGAGGGCAGAGTCAGCCATGTTTAATCATAAAGAAGAGGTCATGAAAATACTCACCTTTAGTTATACTACTCTGGAGGCAGAGAAAAAGATCTTTGCAGGTCTCTGTAAGTTCAAGCCCACCCTGGACTGTACCAGATTAATCCAATACAAGAGAAAACAGAGCTAGGCAGTGGTGGCACACACCTTTAATCGCAGCACCTGGAATCTCACCTGGGAAGCACACAAGCCTATAATTCCAGCACCAAAATGTTTGTAAAAAAAAATGATATGACAGCATAAAGAAAGAAACATAAGGTGAGAGAAGACAAAAGTTCAGAACAACCCCTTTTACCTGAGGACTCAGAGGCATTTAATCTGAAGATTTGTAGAAAAGAGTTCTAGGAGTTTGTAAAATAAGTGAATTTGGCTCATTTTTGTTTGATCTTTTAGCATTTAATTTGCTAATCTGGCTTCTGTTTTTTATTAAGACAAATTAAGATTCAGGCAACACCTGGTTCTGTTCATAGGGCATGAATCAAAGATGCTGAGAATAAGTGTCTTATGCTCTAACAAATGGGGTATCAAAAATTCATTAAAAAGCTGCTTTGCAGCCACTGGCACAAGCCAAAGCTACACGTGGCCTGCTAACTATGATTTCCTTTAAAATTAGCCTCTTACCACTAGCCAATTCTGTCTTTTAGGCAGTTCTTATAACATGTGTTTCTTCCCCCATAATCCCCTGGGTGTTGTTCCCTTACTGATGAAGTTGTGGCTTTCACTGAACCACCTCCTTGGGCTGCTGCCATACTAGGTAGCTTCCTCACTTCACATTATCTCTGAAGCATCATTGTCAACAGACTTGGTGACTCAAATGTGATATCTTAAAGGGGATTTTTAGATTTTTAAAAAAGACAGATTTTTCCCCATTAAAAAATGGAAAACACAATTACAATAAAAGAGTTTGGTCTTTGTCTAATAATACAGTAAATGATATAAAAATGAAATAATTAAATGAGAGGTTAATTAGCTTAGATGGGACTTAACTAATGTTAATTATAAACATCAGTCTAATAATTTTTGTTTTATTCATAAAATAGTTGGTTTATATGAATGCCAAGTTTGTTGATATGAATGTCAAGATACAAGTTTTAGGAAAAACTTGTCAAAACAGATATTCAGAGCCATACAGAAAGATTTAGAGGGGAACCAATCTCAATATTGCATTATAAGATTAGATTGAAACAGCCTAAGACTTTCTAATCCTTATTTATGCAGTAACTTCACAGGAACTGACACATGATGCATATCTTTCAGACTGTGTAAGAGTTAAATAGAATCTTGTATAAATACTAGATTTGAAAAGATTCAAGTAAGTAATTGACACATATGGTATGCGCTCACCTTTTTGTGAAGCAAATGCTAAACTCATGATCAACTTGTATAAAAATTATTCTTCAAGACTGGAGTTTAGTTATGCTCCAATAAGTAAATGAGAAGCATAAATGGCGTTTTTATAAATGGGGATATCATGAGAGTGGACATGAATCTGAGAGGTCTGATAACTGAGTTTGATGGAGTGCATGATGTAAGATCATAAAATTATACATATATACATATACACACACATATATATATATGTATCACTGGAGAGATATGGTCACTGCATTCTTGGAGGCTGATCCCCAGTTATAATGGGGGACTTGGTGAAAACATGAGGCTAAGATCATTGAACAACAAAGTTGGACAATAGGTATTGAAGACCAACTTTCTGGGGAAGAAGATTATGCTCATGTAGAAAGGCAATTTATATGATAACCATACCCTGACATTATGCTAGGCAACAGGTTTGAATTCTTGGGACAGGACGGAAGAAGTAGGACAAAGAGAACTAAGATCGTACTCTAGTCCATTTTTATGGTTCTGACTTAAAGGACTAGGATTGTTCTCATCTAAGCAGCATCATTTAAGGTGTGGCTTTGCTCATCATTGGTCAAATATGTCTTAGCATGTTTCTCATCTTACCGGGTTGTCTGACAAGTTGTAACAACTGTGCAAAATATGTTTTCTGGTAAACATATTTCATTTCTGGCTGGCCAGACTTTTTTTCTTTTATAAGCATGACATTCCTGGGAATAATTCTCATTTCATGGGATTATTGTTCCAACAGTTTGATAAAGTGAGAGTCACATATATCATTTTAGAATATAATTATATTTTTCTAAGGCAGATACAATACAACATACAATAATTAAGTTATAAAACTAATCTAGCTATTCATCAAGAGTAAAATGGTATATATTTCACAGAAAATTTTGACCTTTTGATGGCTATATAGCAATGTATTTGGTACCTCTAATTGAAGCCTTTTTTATTATTGGTAAAGAAATAAAGTATTTCATTAGACAAATATATATGTATATATATTATAATACAGGTTATAATAAACCTAATATATTAACTTTTATTGTAGAACCCATAACCAACTTATGCTATTAGATTTTCTGATGTATACATTTCATGTAATATTTAGCCCTAGCCAAGTTTCAGAGCTAAAGCTTTTAAACTGTACTTACTTAGATAAAACACAAAAAGATATAATATAAAAACCCTTTCTGTCTCAAAAAGAGATTCAAAATTATTTTCTTCCTTTCCCAAGCACTCAATATTTTTCTGTTATCACTTCACTTCATGCTTTGATATCCACAGTAAAATTTATTATTTTGCTAGAGATACATGTCATGTAGCAATATACTTGTGAAAAATAGCATGAATTTAATTTTTTTGTGTATAACTACATGAATATCCTCACTTTATAATTTAAAAATATAATTACTTTATATTTTAGAAATGGCTTGAAAACTTTTTTACCCTAAATTGATTGAAGTAAACAAATCCAATCAGGAATTGCATCCCTTATTTCAAGAAAAGCTGAAAATCTCTATTGTTCCTTAATGTTGTTTCTTACAGATATTTTGAAGTATGGATAGCATAAAAAATAGCTTATAAAAATTACTTATGTGGTTTCAATTTTGTAAGAAACCTTTATAATTAATAATATAAATAAGCTTTATGAATTTTGTGGGAGAACAGAATCAATAAACTTCTCTTCATTTTCATAGACACACTCAAAGACATTCACTGAACATTAGATTTCTTCATGCTTGATTGACTCTCTAGAAGGTACATATTATTGAATCTTTCACTTGCTTTTCTAACTGTGATCTTATATAATGTAAATATTTGTCATGATGAATATTGGTTTAATAAAATGCTGATTGGCCAAAAGCTAGGCAGAGAGGAAATAAAGGGGAAACAAACAGAAAAGAAATATTCTGGAAAGAGGAAGAATAGAGTCAGAGTCAACTTACAGATTCAGAGGATGGCAGATGTAAATTCTGCACTGAGAAAAAGGTACCAAGCCATGTGGTTAAACATTGATAATAATCATGAGTTAGTTTAAGAGTAAGAATTAGCAAGAAACATAGGCCAAACAGTTTATAGTTAATATAATAAGACTCTGTTTGATTATTTGGGACTAACTGCCTGCAGAACCTTCCAGGTGACACAGAGAAACTTCTGACTCATGAATGATTAACTCCCTAGTGGTTATATATTATTCAATCTTTCACTACTATGAAAGTGAAAGATTTCAGTCTATATATTTGTCATTTACTTTAGTATGTCATTTTATTTTATTTTTTTTACATGAATAAAAAATGAGACTTTATTCATAATAAAAAATATCAAAAACAAAACAAAACAAAACAAAAAAAAGAATCATGTTTTGGGGGCTGGAGAGATGGCTCAGTGGTTAAGAACACTGACTGTTCTTCCAGAGGACCTGAGTTTGATTCCCAGCATCCACATGGCAGCTAACAACTGTCTGTAATTCTTTTTTTTTTTCTTTCTTTATTTTGTATTTATCAAAAAAAGAAAACACAGTAAAAAGAATTTAAAATGTGGAAGAGTTAACAATAACTATACAGAGGATAAGAATGATAAGCATGGCTTATCAAGGGTGGAAATACAAATAAGATTGCTACACATACATTTTTTTGTGTTCATCTTTCCCTCTGAATTTTTTTTCCATCCCTGTATATCCTTATTCAAGGTCTCTTCCCCCTCCCAACAC
>PVIH01025711.1:0-20142 GCA_004025045.1 Sigmodon hispidus | reverse complement strand
TCCCTCCCCGTATATCTTACTTTCACAGACTCTTGTGTCTGCCTGGCTGGTGGCCTGGTTTCTGGCCCCGCACATGCTCCTCTTTTTCTCACTCGTTCTCTTCTCCTTCTCTAGACTCTAGAGTTCTCCTCCTACTTAACTACTCTGCCTGACAACTGGACCTACCTCTCTCTTGCCTAGCTATTGGCCATTTAGCTCTTTATTAGACCAATCAGGTGCCTTAGGCAGGCAAAGTGAAACAAATGCAACATGTCTTTACATAAATAAATGCAGCATAAACAAATGTAGCACACCTTTACACACTTACAGTAATATTCTGCAGCACAAACAAATGTAACACATATTTATGTAGTTAAAATAATATTTTATTTTATTGGCTAATGGCTCTGACACTACTGATGCTAAAAAACAAAAACAACTAAACAAAAAACTATATAAGCCCATATCAATGGGATTTTCAAACTGATAAAGCCGTCCTATGTATCAATGTATGTATCTAAATTTCTTTCAACCCTTATTATTCTAAATCAATTATGATATTAAAAATGAAACAGGAAGAAAATCTATGCTTAATCTAATTGGCCACATTACAAACTAAAGTCATCAGGCAAAACAAAGCATCTCTGGCTGACATGGAGGCAGAGAGAAACATGGTGGAATGCTGGCCTACCTAGTTTCAATGTATATTATATTGCCATTCAGAGACACTTTAAAGAATTGTAAAGGCATGAGACAAGCGTTCAGTCCCAGGACCTGCTCTGCTAGTCAAAATTTGCCTCCATGAAGCAGTCACAGCTTCTCTAGTGTAATAGAATTGACAGATGTCAGACCCTGGTGAGGGAATACAATCATTGCCCAGCCTTCCTGAGAGGAACTTTCGCTGTAAGTGTTGGGTAGGAGTAATTCAAAATGTAAAGTCTGTGGATAGTCCCAGAGTGGAACTGGCAGCCTCAGGCCCCATGCTGTTTCCCTTTCTCAGAAGATAGAATATTAGTTTTACCTAATTATTAAGATAAATATTCATTTATTAACAATGATAATGACACAAACAAGTCTCTTACAAGCTGAAAACATAGGGAACAAAATCCTGACCTAGGGCAAATTGCTAGTTCTAGAGATAGAAATCCCCCTCTGCAGAAACCTGCAAATACATGCAAGACTAAATGCTATACTTGGGCAGAAGGATATGATCCATTTAGTGTGTACATGTGTGTGAATGCTTACAGGACAAAGGGCAGATTTAGCCATTGTTCCTCAGGAAACTGTCTTTCACTGGCCTAAAGCTGACCCAGAAGACAAGGCTGGCCGGGCAGAAAGTCCTGGAGATCTATGTGTGTCTACCTTCCCTATGCTGAGATTACAAGCAAGCAGAAGCATATCTGTTCCTTCTTAAAAACATGGCTCTGAGGTTGGAACTTGGGCTCTTTTGCTTTCAGGGGAGTATGCCATCTTCCCAGCCTAGTTTGATTTTATTCTAGTTTGCTTCAATGTTGCTGTAATAAGACACTGACCAAAAGCCACTTGAGAAGGTAAAAGTTTATGTGGCTTGCAAGTTACAGTCTATCATCTAGATCCAGGGAAATCAAGGCATGAACTACAGCACAAACCTGGAGGCAGGAACTCAAGCACAGACCCCAGAGGAACACTGCTTACTGCTTCCTAGGCGGCATGATCAGCTACATTTTTTTAAATTTTTTTCATATATATATTTATTATTTGGTGCTTTTACATCATATACCCCATCAAACTCAGATATCAGACCTCTCAGAATCATGCCCACTCTTATGATCTCCCCGTCTACAAAACCGCCCATTCATGCTGCTCATTTGCTTACTGGAGCATAATTAATCTCCCTGTGGTGAGACCCTTAAAGAAAATAAGTTTTTCATCTCTGCCAGAAGCCATCAATGCAGAAGTGAGGCACTGTGTCATTTAGCCATGTTCTAGTCTTGAGTTCTTGTGTACAATGACATCTCTTTCTTTTTATATATATATTTAAAAGTCCACTTATGACTGAGTACATCCCCTGCTTATCTTTCTGGGATTGTGATACCTTGCTCAGGAGGATATTCTCCAAATCCATCCATTTGCCTGCAAATTTTAGAATATCATTTTTTCTTACTGCTGAGTAGTACTCCATTGTGTAGATGTACCACAGTTTGTTAATCCATTCCTCAGTTGAGGGACATCAAGGTTGATTCCAGGTTCTTGCTATTACAAATAACGCTGCTATGAACATAGTTGAGCTAATGCCATTGGAGTGCAACCGTGCATCTTTAGGATATATGTCTAAGAATGGTATTGCTGGATTCTTGAGGAGATTGATTTCCAGTTTTCTGAGAAACTGCCATACTGCTGTCAGCTACCTTTCTTATAGAGCTCAGGCTATCCTGTTTAGGGACAGTACTACACAGAGGGCCAGTCTTACCACATTAATTAGCAATAAAGAAAATGCCTGTTAGACATGCTTACAGGCCAGTCTGCTGAAGGCAATTCTTCAATGAAGGCTTTGTCAAGTCGGCAATCAAGATTAACCGACACTAGTCTACTATTAATGCCTATCTTTTGTGCTTTTCTATAAATGATGCAAAAAAAGTTTACAAGCTGAAACAGACCACATTACCCCCATATTTATCTGTAGCATTGTTGTGGCAGCTTGAATTATGAATATCCCCTATGGACTTGTTTATTTGAACATGTGTTTGCTACTTGGTGTACAGTTTGGGGAAGTTTGAGCGGTGTGGACCTGCTAAGAGTGAATATATAACTGGAGGTAGGTTTTGACATTCCATAGCCTCTCCCCATTTCCAGTCTTCTCTTTTTCTCTTTGAGCTTTCGTTCTGAAGACATGTGCTCTTAGCTTCCTGTTGCTATGCCTGTTACTTGCTGCCCTGTTTCCCTGCTGTGATAGACTCCTGTCCCTTTGTAAACCAAGATAAGCTCTTTCTTCAGGAAGTTGTTTTTGATCTTTATGACACTTCGAATGAGAATGAACCCAGTAGGTTCATCTCTGAATATTAGGTTGCCAGTTGGTAGAACAGTTTGGGAAGAATTCGGAGGTCTGGCCTTGTTGGAAGAGGTGTGGCCTTGTTGGAGGAGCTGTGTCACTGGGGGTGGGCTTTGCCGTTCCAAGAGGCTTGTTCTGAGTGTGCTCTCTCCCTGTAAGATGAGTTCTCAGCAGCCTGCTACCATGTGCCTTCATTCCATCATCACTGACTCTAACCTGAAACCGTAAGCCCAATGAAATGGTCTCCTTTATACCTTTCCTGAGTTATAGTCTTTTGTCACAGCAGCAGAAAAAAATAACTAAGACAGAACTTGGTACCAGTAAGTAGGCTCCTGCTGTGACAGGCAGATCATGCTGTTTTGTGACAATTTGATAGGAATAATTGTCATCTGTGGAGGGTTGGTTATAAGTTGTTATAGAGTTGGAGGGTAGAACAATAAAGATTAGATTCAGGAATCTCATTTGGAGAAAAAAAAAAGGAGAATAGGTATTATAGGATAATAAGGTAGATAGTCATATCTACTTGTAAACTAAATAAGAAACTATCAGTTTTAGATAATCTGCATTGGCATGGATTCTTGTACATTGATACAAATGTAAAATTAGTTTTCTTTTCCTGCTTAAGATAATTTGTATATTGATACAAATTCAAAATCATTTTTGTTATATTTATTTCTTCTTCTGTTTAAAATATTTTTGTATATTGATACAAATTTAAAATTATTTGTCATACTGTATGTATGTTTTCACATTTAAGATATTTTGTATATTGATGCAAATTAAGGTTATTTTGTCATATTACACTATATATTTCTACCTCTGATTAAGATATCTTTATATATTGTCACAATTTCATGGTCATTGTCCTTATACTGTACATTTTAAAGATTGTTTATTTTTATAGTGTGAAGCTTTCATTTTTAAGAATTACAGGTTAATATTCACCCATGTTTGTCAAACTTATAATCATGCTAGTTAGGTTTTCTTAGTGTGCAGTGATATTTTCCACAAAGATAGGTCATCTTCAAACAGTTCAGAGACCTAGGGAATATGTCATTTAAATGTTTAATAACCTAGAATTGTGGTGTCATGAGATAGGATTGCTCCTGGCAGCACTGACCTATTCCCGAGGGGATGATGGGCACCAAAGACACTCCATATGGAGCTTATTTTCCTATTGATAAAACTGACCTATTAGGCAAAGCAGTTCCCTTGCCTTGACTGCTGACAGAAAACATGCTGTCCAATTTGGACAAACAGGACACAAGGAAAAGCCACTGCTAAACCTTGCCAAGACAGAATGGAATAGTCCTTCAAATTTTTCTGCTTCTGAAAACGGTCTGTCAGATATTCTAGGCATATAGCTAAAGCTGGATGTCCCAACATTGCAGAGAAACATTGGGTGACTGTTTCCAGGCAGCCAGATGTTTTTGTCCATTCTTGCATTTTTGGAAGTTGATTTCTTGCACTTCCTGCTTACTCAGTATTAATTTCCTTCTCAGTCCTGATGGGGTTGAAGACTAGATAGTCACAGTAACAATCCTGTCATATCTCAGGGCATATTAGCTACAAGATATAGACTCTTCAGGATAGGACAACTATTGTAGTAATCTCTGTAATTTTCCAGTTACATATGATCTGGACGTCTAAAATGTGTTTCTTGCTTGACATTGTTCTTGTTGGTTATAGTTTCCTTTTGTATATGTTATTACCCTTTCTTTCTTCTGGACAATTCTTGATAATTGTTCTTATTATATATAGTTTTGTATTAGGATGAGAACATTCTTAATTAGATACAAAAGGGAAAATGTTGTGAGAATTTGAGTCATTCTGGTAATATTATTAGACTGACAAGCCCTGTGTCATAGTTTTGTCTGTGTGTGTGATGGGTAGGAACCGAGGAGAGGGGTCATGCTCTATCTTGGGTGGCTGGAGCTTGGCTTGCAGTTGGTCCCATTGCCCCTGGGCAAAATAGCAGGATAATGACAGCTGGACCAGCAGCAGTGTCTGCTTTGATCTGTGTCCTAAGTCTATTTTATTGATTTCATTCCCTAACAAATTTTAGCTGGCCCATTGCATCAGTGTCCCGTTTCAGAACTAGAAAAGCAGTTGAATGCCATGAGCAGGGCTGAAAGGGCCATCCTGGCAGACTCTTAGAAGACAGCTGTGCTGAGAGCAATGTGGATGTGGAGACCCAGGTCAAGAGGCGAACAGTGTTAATAACTGGTCTAGAGACCATTCTTGTGACATTTCGCCCAAAAGTGTAGCTACTTTCTGCCTTTGTCCTAAGAATCTGCCTGAGGCTAAATTGGAGAGTTTGGGACTGATTTCTTTGGTAGAGGAGATCACAAGACAGCCTAATGTGGTTATTCTGTCCCAGAGTTGTTAGTGATCACTCTTATGCAGGTCTAAGAGCAAGCAAGGCAAAAAGAAATACAAAATGTAACAGTTGAAAGAAAAAAAAAAAACACCAGGAAATTTGATGTTGGAGTCAAGACTCATGCTAAAAGAGAGGCTTGATACAAAGGGGAGCATAGGGATGATGTCAGCAGGGCAAGACCCGCCCAGCACACCCTGCAACTTGTGAAAGGAAGAGGTTTAAGAAATTATGTCCCTAAAGAATAACAACAAAGGGAAGTTGGTATAAACTCAAGGAGTGGGCCAGGCTCTGTCCCAAGCAGGCAGCCAAACCGTGCAATGTTGGCTGTGTGGTTGCAGCTTTATCATTAGGAAGGATACAAGAAAGAAGAGAAATTAAGGATGTCCTCTAAAGCCAGATGTGTCACACCGAGGTCTTGAGAGGCCACCATGTGGGCAATGAAAGCGAAGTCTGGATTGCAGTGGAGACTTCAAGATGTTGCAGATGTTGGAGCCATGGGATGTCAGCCAAGGAGAGTTGTAACAGGGACTGGAACCACCCAAGACAGAAGAGTGGTGTAAGTCAGCAAAGCTGGTAGGGTGGAGGATCTAAGCCCTTTGACATCAGACACCGAATTACAGGATTTAAAGTTTACCCAGCTGGGTTTTTGCCTTGCTTTGGTCCCATATTTTCTCTCTATGTTCCCATTCCACACTGGGAGGCCCTGAAATGCAGGTTCCTGGGCCCCAGGATGATTTGTTTTTAAGCTTCAGGTCAATTGTTTCTGCTTCTGTGCTTTAGACCCAGGCTGTCTGTCTGTCTGTAGTTCCCATCTTGCCTGGAGTGCAGGGACATCAGGGTCTCTCACACACTGTCTGGCTTGTTACTGGTATCCTAGGTGGTTTCTGAGGTTCAGATTAAACTCAGGTGGCCAGTCTTGTGAGACCAAGGGCTTTTACCCCTGAACTATCTCTCTTGATCTGGAAATTTGTTTTTCTATGTTTTTTATTATGATTCTAAGTGGCTATACTGAAGATTTTCTTGGGAGAACCCATCTACAGAGAATATTAATTTCAAGACTATTTATTTTGAAATTTAATAATAAAACAAGGACTAGACATATATAGTAAAATAAGAATTTTAAGTGGCTTTGGTTAGAAAGTTTTGTGTAATTGATGTAACCCCCAACATGTGCTTGAGGGGAGGTACTTATCTTTATCACCTCCCCTGTACAGATGGAGAAAGCAGCAACCTAAGTGTCTTGCTGGGAGTCACCCAGTGGAGTCCTAAGGGATCCAGTGAACATGGGTCTTTATCCTCCAAGTCTCAGTCCTCAGCCCTTCCCAGGAATGATGTCTCCTGTCTCCTTTAAAAATCTGACACATGTTTCTATAGAAATAAAATTTTCACCCTGAAAAAGCCCCTATCCAGCCCATGGTGTTAGTGTTGACTAAGCTAGCAAGGGTGGAAAGGGTGTATTGGAGTGGTGTGCAGCCTCCCAGAGTCAGGGGCTGGGAGAAATATTTCCATAACAAAGGCAGGCTGGGAATTGCAAGTGTCTGCCTGTGATGTGATCCACATTTAATGCTTATCTGAGTGAGAGGGAATTTGATTAGAACGAATATAAAGCCCAATTCAGAGAACAAAACCACTAATTCAAAGGTGGTTTTCCTATGGATGTAAAAATGCTTCAAGCCTGTTAAAAGGGCTGATGCGATTCCCTGGGAGGAGGGCCTTGTATTGTGTCAGATTTCTCGATCCAGAGCATAACCAAGGGATGCTGCTTGGGTTATTTGCTGGGGTGGGAAGCTGGCATTGTCAGAAGCTCACAGGACTAGCAGGCAGGGTTAGTCCTAAGAGGGACACAGGTACAAATGTGCAGATCAGCACCCCCACACACACATACACACCCAGTGACAAGGGTGTCTTAGTATCTACTGGCTCCCTAGACTAGAAACATACAAACACTGCAGCGTCCTGATTTGTTTTGTTTTCCTTTTGGCTAATTTTATCAAGGTCTGGGGTCATTATTAGCCAGATCACAAAAGTAAGAGCTCATTAATATGGATCAGCACTGAAACCCTATGATTTCATCTGTTAATTTGATCTTGTTTTTCCTTGTTTATGGCAATTACATCAGACCTTGATAAATCTAAAATGAAAAACAGGAGCCACCAGCAAGCTCAGCTATTATGATCACTCATCAGAAGCCAAGCAGACGCTGATAAATCGTGCCAGGGTTTTTAAGGATGAGACGATTACCTGCTTAAACAGCATGGAAACCACCAGGAAAATGTAGAAAATGATTAGAGCAAGAAGAAAATAAGAACACCTCCATTACATCCAAGTGGAACAGATGGACAGTTGTACTTTGGGGAATGTTCATGGGGCCTGTTTCCTCCCCTTCAAGCTAGGGAGGGCAGAATTTGCAGGCCCTCCTGGGCATAGCGGAGAGACAGCTTCCCTCTCTGACCCTCCGCCGCATCCTTCTGGCAACACTGGGAGAATTGCTTAGCTGCCACCAAGACCTCAATCCAAACTGCAGCGATGGCTAAAAAATGCACAAGTATCATGGGCAGAGGTGGGAGGAGGGTGGCAGAACTGGGGAATAACAGCCAATGACAAGATGGATGTGACCTTCGCTGTCACAGACGAGGCCGATTGTCACTGTGGTGGGATGCTTGTCACTTTTCTTGGTCTGGTCATTGTCTGGGGATCCACCACCTTCTAGGTCCCCCAGGGACAATGGGCTGTCTTCTGCAATTGAAGTTAAACGTGCTAACAGCTGGCTTTCACTGTTTTCCGGAGGGGGGAAAAAAACCAAAAAAACAAAAACTAGAACACTGCTCATTTCAAGGTAGCCAGTCCTTGATGAACCCTAACTGGCTTGCAGGATGCTGGGGCTTTCTGGGGCTACTGTGGCCAGCAGTTTGGGGGTGTTTGTGGTGTTTGCTACAGACAGCGTGTATGTCCATGGTAGCAGCAGGGTTTCTTGCTAACAGACCCGGTTGGGCTCTGCTTCTATAGCTATCCCAGTATATCTGTGAAGTTCCCAATATCTCAAAACCAAAGCCTACTTAGTATGGTCACATTGTTTTCTGTTGCTTGCAGTAGAGCTCTGGAGGCAGCAAGCTTTCGCCTAAGGGATCAGGCAGGCAGGCAGGGGTCACCTTCTTATCTCCAGAGCAGTAAACTTTAATTCTGTAGGGACAGAAACAGGGGCTCAGACTCCTCTTGTGCTGCCTCGGGCCACAGTTTGCCATTAAAAGACTCTCAGTTGAGCTTTTCTGGGGAAAGTATATTTATCATTTTCTGGGAAAGCTGTCTTTAAAAATTTGTTTCTCTCTTCTGCACATAGTTGTAGTATTTCTTTAAGCTTTTCCGTAACAATCTGGCCCTATTTGCCTCTCAGGTCTCTGCAGGGATCTGTGTGCAGCCAACTTGGCCTGCTGTCTGCTGGTCCCCTCACACCTAGGGATGGCCTGTCCCAATGCCTGCAGGTCTGTTTGCTTGACAAGCATCCAGCTCTCCGATTCCTTTGTCTCTCAGCCCTCCTTCCCTGGCTTGGTCTTTCTGTTAGACCCCAGAGCTGGTTAAAATGGGTCTCCTGAAGATCGCTGGCTTCTTTTCTTAAACTTGGTGTCTGATTTTTCAGATGGCAGCGTCCACAAAGCCTGCCCCTCCTCTTCTGCCCCTCTCTCCACCAGCATTTTTAGACCCTTGACTGGTTTCTATCTGTTGTTTTACTTTCTCTTTAGTAGAAAATTTCCCAACATCTTCTAATAACAGACCTGGAAGTTTGGTCTTAAAATATTTAAATTTACACAAAAATAATTGAATATATGTATAAATCTACAGTGCAATACTTTGATGTGGTGGTATTATGTGGTGATCTAGCCTGGGTAATTTGCATATTCATCATCTCACACATTTATTATGTGTGTCCATGTGGGGTATGTGTGTGTGTTGGGAACTTTCAAAATTCTCTCTTGTATCTACTGGAAACATATGACAATTATGGTCACCAGCAGTTGTCCTATTTAATAGCGTTTTAGAAAGGGAAAAATCCTAATCACTCCACAGTTCTGACCTAAAGATGCCTTGTGAGGTTGCCAAAGAAATTCCTGTAACCTTTCTTAGCTTCTAATTTCCTGTTTTCTGTTGTTATTCATACCCATCCTCACTTACAGGTAAGTCAGTGTCTCACAATGACCCCTGAAATGATTTTTAAAAATCTTCAAGAGATTGCACTTTGCTCGAGTGACTGGTGCCAGGTGCCAGGTGGTCCCCGTCAGTAGCTTTCTTACCTGCTTTGGCCCCTTCTAATGATGGCTGTTCCTGCCAAGAGCCCAGATCTTTCCTGGTGATGATTTCAAATGACTTTGGCGTCACCCTTAAGAAGTCCTGATGCTTCTGGGCCTTCTGTGGTCACCAGCGGCCACCTCATCAGGCCTTTGCAATGCCACGGCACACTGCCCTCTTCCAGTTCTTTAGAAGGTGGGAGGGATGCCTCTCTCCCTTTGCTTTAATGCTTTATCATTATAGGTTCCATAAGAGCCTTGATGTCAAAATTTATTAAAAACAAAAATTACAATTGTTTTTATGTTTATAATTTATATTTTCATCTAAGTTCTTATTTTTTCTTACAACACTGGAAGATTTAGAAAAAACAACCAATGTGTATGTCTGACTCTCTCCCAGCAAGAAGTCTTCTCAGAGGCTAGGGCTTGGTTACTTCCTTCATCAGACAAGTGAGTTTGCCACAGGCTGTCTCGTCGTCAGTCACCCTGTCTTCCTGTCTGTCCATGTGGACATGTATGGTTTAAGTGGGAACACCTCCTGTGACTTAGACCTAGACTCTGCCCATGAAATAGCTGGTCTCTGTCAGTGTGGGAAATCCTGGTAATGAGCTGACACGGCTTAGACATTAGACAGCACAGGTGCATGGGCTTCTACATGTTGTACATATTCTAGAAAGACAAGACTCGTCCACTCTGACTGCTTTCTACACCAGTCCCTCACTTCTCTGAAAAAAGCCAAATTTATTTCAGGCAGAAGTCAGCTATGTCCCATTCTGCCAGTCTTTCTGAAATAGACTTGGCAAGGCCCCTTATATTAGTCAAGGTTCTCTGGAGTAACAGAACTTATAAAATGAATATACATGTATATATATATAGGATTTATTGGAATTGTTTTCAGGCTGTAGTCCAGCTAATCCAACAATGACTAGCTATGAATAAAACGTCCAGGAATTCAGCCCTCAAGGCTAGATGTCTCAGCTACTCTTTAGTCTAGGCTAGAATTCCAAAGAAGTGGGCTCTAATGCTAGTGAAGGAATAGACTTGCTAGTAAGGCTAGGTTAAGCAGGCAACAAGCAAAAACTTTCTGCTTCCATGTTCTTATGTGGGCTTCCAGCAGAAGGTGTGGCCCAGATTAAAAGCCTGTGTCTTCCTGCCTCAAGGGTTGGGGCCAGAAGTGGATTGATTCACTGCAAAAACTTTCTGCTTCCATGTTCTTATGTGGGCTTCCAGCAGAAAGTGTGGCCCAGATTAAAGGCCTGTGTCTTCCTACCTCAAAGGTTGGGGCCAGAAGTGGATTCACTCACTTCAAACCAAGAGAAACAGTCACTCGAAAGTGTGCCTGTCTCCACTTCTGGATTGTAGGTCATCCCAGATGTAGTCACCTTGACAACCAAGAACAGCCACCACGTCCTCCTGCCTTCTGCCTCATACTCTGCATTTCCCCTTGTAGCTTCTGCCACACTTCTATCTTAAAATAGATGTTCCATAAATCATAACTTAATAAAAAAGTATTTTCCTTAGGACGGCAAGAAGAGGAGGAAATATTTGCCTTTCTATTGCTGTATTGTCAATATCTAAAGCCCTTCTTAAAACTTGACAGGTGATAAATCAATACCTACTTGCTGAATTCTTCAGTGAATGTCTAAGATATCATAATTATAAATATTATATCAGACTAAAACTCCAAAGTTGATTATTTTTCTGCTAGTGTCTCCTTGGAAGTAAAGAGAAAACATGAATTTTAGAGGATAATATCCCCACTACACAAATCATCTTGGGTCCACTGCGTCTGTCTCTAACTAGGATCACTTCCCAATCAGGTCTGTAATAAGGGTCATCCTCAGGAAAAATTAGGAAGTTGGTGATTTAATTTTGAGATATAAGCCTCCCAGCAATACTAAGCAAACTCTGGGTAGTGTCTTAAGGAGTTTAAAATCCATATAAGCTATGACTCTAGTAAGCAGTTTTATATATATGGTATCACCAGTTACTAGCATGTTGCAAATGGAGTTATCTTACATGTATTTATATACATGGAAACCTGTGCTCATGAACATAAAGAAGTTATATATATTTTTTATTCATATTTCTTCAAATCCTCAGAAGATGGGATTTAAATCACTACTGTTCTGTGATGGGTTTTGTCAACTAGAATTCCCTGGAGAAAGAGTCTCAGTGAGACACTGTCTACAAGCCTATGGGCATGTCTGTGGGAGAGTATCTTAGTTCATTGATGAGAAAGACCTATTCTACTGTGGGTGTCACCATTCCCCATGTGACAGATCTTGAACTGTCCAGGAGTGAAGAAACAGAGCTATGAACAAGAAAGTGAGAGTGTACATTCTCTTTTTTTCTGCTCTCTTGACTGTGAATGTGATATGCCTAACTAAGCCAAATTCTTGCCTTAATTTTTCCACAATGGTAGATTATAATCTGGAATTGTAAAGGCATTTACGCACACACAAGGGAGAGGAGGGGGGAGGGAGAGGGAGAGGGAGAGAGATGGGTAGGACAGGTTTTATTCCAAGGCAACACATCCTTTGGTGTTGTGGTGTTGAGCATGCCCCTCCACCTGCATCTCCACCTGCCATCATGCTGCAGAGCACTGGCGTTACAGAAGAGTGCCAATCCCTCTATCTGTGTGGATTCAGTGGGTCCGGACTCAGAATTTATCTGCTATAGCAAGAGCTTTATGTAGGTGGCATTACTCCAGCCCCTGCTCTCAGAACACCTAAGGATCAGGCTATGTTACCTCTCCCAGTAGGGATTGTTAGGGCTTGGCCACAGATGGGTTTTTGCATTCTTTTGATGTCTCTGCAATGTTTTTCAACATTATCTTGTTAATATAAACTCAAAAATATGCCCAAATTACTATGTTGAAGCTCATGACCAAGTTTCTTCTAGGAACTGAACCAGAATGTCATATCCATTTGCAAAATTTTAAGACCCAGGTAAAAACTGACATGACCAGGAAATCTGTGCCTCAAGTAATCTTACTTATTCTTGGAAGATTTTGGTCTTCCAGGCAATGAGAAATAAAACCATTAATTAGGGCAAATACATGCAATTTTGCTATGGTTAGTACATGAGGAGGGTCAGATATGGAATTACTCTCTGAGAATTAATACTGAACTTCAATACATAACTAATGTGTGAGGAGCAAAATCATGTGACAGACGATGTCTTTGGAGCCAAAAGTGGGACAGAGGATGCTCAAGTGTTTGCATTTGTTATTCCTTGTTATTCCAAATCTGCTGAGGGATTTGGCTTCTGAAGCGTTACTAAAATTTTTACCAATTCCGTCTTTTACATCTTGTGGGATTGCAATGATTTACCTCAGGATTCTGAAGATTCCCAAGAGCTTGGCTTGTTATGGTCAGACTGGTTTCCAGATTGTTCGCTTTCTGAATGCTACAGGTTGGATTTACAATGTTTTCCAAAGGCCCATGCGTTGAAGGCTCAATCAGTGGCTCTATGGAGAGGTGGTGGGAAGTTGAGGAGCGTATTGGAGCGTTGCCACCAACACCCTCCTCTGCACATCTGCCATGGTGCCCTGCCTCTTTCCAAGTCCAAAAGCAGCAGGTCTGAGCAGCTGTGGACTGGACCCCTGAAATCACATGCCACTGTAAGTCATTCTTCTTTCATTTTTCCTGAGAATTTTGTCTTGGAGACAGAAAGCTGGCTAGTAGTGAGTTCTTGACCATGTTCCTGACTCCATTCTAGGGTGTCTGCCATCCACCATCCCAAGGAGAACTATGGAGGTCACTTTGAGTGAGAGAATCTATGGTTTCAGGTAGACAGAAGGGCTTTAAAGCAGCAGAGACATGGAAACACATTAGATTCCATGTGTCAACATTCTTAAAGAGTCTGTGAGTGGCGACTGATTGGTCTGCCACAGAACTAATTCATCCTTTTCTTTCAAAGTCACATGTTTTGGCCCTTCTTGTTTTTTTCTCATCCTCTTCCTTTATTTTTTCTTCCTCCTGATTTCATATTTACTTTTTAAATTTATTCTTTGACTTTCTTTGTCAAATTACATATACATGAATAAAATGAATAAAAAATACCAACACATATAGATCTTTTACTGAAATTCCTGTCTTTCTCTTTCTAATATTAGCTATTATTAATATTTTGTCTGGCGTGGTATGGTGTGGTGTGGTGTGGTGTGGTGTGTGTGTGTGTGTGTGTGTGTGTGCGTGTGTACACCACATTATCTTCATTCTTTCATGTACTGATAGATGTGTATCTTGGCATTGCTGGTACTGAGATTTCAACTGTGTGCCACCTGCCTAATTGCTTTTTCTTTTTCTACGTGGCTTTGAGATTGAACTCAGAAAAGCAGAATACTGAGTGAGCCATCTCTCAGCCCCGTTGCTAATGTTCTGAACTGTTTCCAATTCTTCTAGCATAAAGTCACAGAATTCATTAGTACCCATTCTCCTGATTATTCCTGAGAACAATTTGTCCTAGATTTTCTGTTAGCTCTTTGAGTACCTTCTGTGAAAAACAACTTTCTGTCTTTGCCTTAGAGGACAATACTTTTTGTTTCACTGGTGAATCTGATTTTTCAGGTCTTACAAATGAATACTGAAGCCTTGATTGACCACATAAGAGAACCCACTGGGCCTGTCTGGTGCCTCATGAACCCTATCAGGGAACATTGTCCAAGCTTCTTTCTGCCTTGTTCAATAATTATCATGTCCTTCTGATTGGGGCCCACAATCCTTCAAAGAAACCTTTAAGACAAGATTTCCCTGTGTGGAATGGGACCACTTTGAACCCATGACCCCCTTTTTTCAACCCAAGTGCCAACATTACAGGCATGTGCTACCATATATAGCCTGGCCCTTAGATTTTTGATGTCCCAAACCAGGAGAAGTCTGTACAGTGTGTCAGCCTGGAGGATGTTCTGGTCACACTGACCTCATCACTCTGACAACAAGTATTTGAAACTAGAGGACTGACACAGACTTGAAGAAGACTGCTCTGCCATGTTGTTAGTGTTGGGTTTTCACTGGGAAGTATTTGGGTTGCTAAGGATTATCCTGTCTTTAACATAGCATCTCGAGGTCCCATACCATGCAAATAGTGTCTTTTTTTTTTAATTTTCAAAGTTCTTAGAAGGATGATAATCTAAAATATCACCTTGACATTGTGAGACTGTCAGCAAGCGACTCAAGTAAGAACTAAACACCCATTCCACAGAAACAAACTCAGACTCTTATATGGCACAGCACTTGTTCTTAAAATGACATGTTTGAGCTTTATGCTAATAGTACAGAAGTCTAGACCTGGGAATCTACACGTAGACCTCGATGAGTAAAGAACTTTGACCTAATATTTAAGACAATTCAACTTTATTTATTTTATTTTTAATTTATTATAGAAGTCATTGGCCTCTGGAAAGATTCTTCTTGAAAGATGCACAGGTACACATACACACACATATACACACATGTTTATACACACGTACACACACATGTGAACATGCAAATACACACTAATGTACATACACACTCATGTACACACATGCATATATACACACACAATTCACACATATGTACAGATGCACATATGTATATACACACACATGGATGTGTACACAGGTACACATGTACATATAAGATGTATGTGTTCATCATTTCAGGAAACTCACAAGTTCCCTGAAATTCACTCAAGAAACCTATATTAAGAACTTCTAATCAAATTTCTGAAGAATCTGGGATTTACAGACTCCAAGCAACAATTCAAAAAATAAGAAACACTCTTAAGACCCCCTAATTCCTGCAGCAGCCCCTCTTTTCAAGTGTGCCCCCCAACAGTCAAAACTGAGTCAGAGAAATCAAGCTATAAACAAGATTTCCAGAGAACTATTACCAAACACCTGGAGAAATCTAAGTGTGAGTGGCTATGTTCTCAGAATGATTAATCTTTCCTAAGTAGACATGAAGTTCACACCTGCTGCTGGTGGGTGTTGTTGCCTGGACAGGACCTTTGTTCACACACACACACACACACACACACACACACACACACACACACGTACAGACACCTCATGCTCTGCTTCTGTCCTACACTGGATCCTTTCAACCCTGTTTTGCTCACTTTAATTCTTTTGTCTTTAATTATTTATGAAGATGTCTTGGCTAGTAAACTCACATTTTCTTTAGAGTGTTTTTTAAGCCCACAGCAAGGTTTGGGAGTGACCTGAAGCCTCCTCTGTCTACACTAATATGTAGTTCAGGCTTATCCTGAGATCAGTGATCAGTGTAGGGAAAGAATGTTCATGTCTGAGTTACTTTTCTATTGCAGAAAGAGACTATGTGACACCAGACATAGCTTGAGCATAGGAGGCCTCAGAGCCCACCCCACAGTGACACACTTCCTCCAACAAGGTCACACCTCCTAACAGAGCTTCTCCCTATGGGCTAAGCATTCAAATACATGAGTTATGGGGTGATAGCTATTCTAACTACCACACTTTCCAAGATAGTTCTACCAACTAGGGACCAAGCATTCAAATATATTAGCCTATGAAAGCTATTTGCATTCAAATCATCAAAGCTTTACAGATATTAGTTAAAAACAGAAATGGTTAAACCTTTACAGAATTTTTTTATGTTGTTTTACAGCCCAATTAATCAGATTAAATCTTTTCTTAATTTTATAGGGCTTATTGCTGCTTGTTTTTACTTCCTTATTTTTGAATGATTTACTCATTGATTGCGTGTGTGTGTGTGTGTGTGTGTGTGTGTGTGTGTGTGCGCGCGCGCGCGCGCGCGCGCACTTGTAGTCATCATATTGTGCAGATACACAAAGAGGCCAGAAGAGGGCATTGGAGCCCCTGTAACTAGAATTAAAGGTTATAAGGAGCCTGCTGAATGCTGGGAATTGAACCTGCGTGTTCTAGAAGAGCAGCAACTTTTCTTACCCACAAAGCCCACTCTCCCACCTGGATATCCTCTTTGATTAAGGTTAATGCAGCATTTTTACAGAACAAACAATTCTGTCTGTCTTTGGGGTTAAGTCAGAAAACACTTCTCTGACTAGTTTAACCAGCAAAGCTTACAGTCACAATTTTGGAGAGAGTTAAAAATATTAGAATAAATTGCCATGTGCTCCAGAGAGAAAGCCTGTGATATTGTTGCCAGCTTTCTATGGCCTGAGGCACCACAAGAGGGATTTTTTTTTTCCTTATCTCAGGTATTTGTGTCAAAAAGAGTTTGCCAAGGAGCCAAATCTGTTTATGGCTTCACAGCCGATGAAAAATGCAGGATCATTAGAAGCTAATTACTGGTTTCATGGTAATATTTATCACAAAAGCTAATATGATCTTGCAGAAGTCACTCTGGGGGCTTGCAGAACCCATCACTGAGAAGTACTATAAACTTTTCTTTTGAAAGTCCTACAAGCATTTCACTCACAAACCAAAGACAATTGGGAAACAGAATAGACTGGCATGGCCTGACATCTTGATAGTTTCCATGTGGCCATCCTCATTTTTGAAACACTGTTTCCAGAGCATTCCTTTCTGCTTAGCAGAAGATGTTTCCAAGTTTCACATATGGAAAGCTCAGTTGAGCATGCCTTTCTGTGTATCCCGAAGAACTGATTATTTTACAATGCTTACACAAGACATAATGATACATTCAAATAAAGCTAAGGGGTCCAAATTCCAAGCTTTTGGAACTATTTGCTGACCCTTGGATTTCTCTGCTATAGCTTCTGCTTTCTTTGCATGTATTAATGCCTTCTGAATATGAAGTGATTTATGCTGGTGTTTTCTTCAGTTATTACTGGGGATACAAAGAAGTTTTATTGCACAGCTTCTACTTAGTTTTGGAGATAAAATTCTTGAGAAAATGACGGAATACCTTACAGTGCAGAAATTGGCACTGAGTGGCCATAAGCATTCAGAGGAAGAGGGTGCCAGGACCATTATTAGCACAAAACATAAAGGAAGAAAGTCCTCATCTGAGCCTCAATTGCGTCATCTGTAAAGCGGTGACAAAGGCCATTCTGATGCTCTTGGAGCAGCTGTGAGTCCCTCAATAACAGCTATAAAGCAGCTGAACATGCACTGTGTGTACAGTGTGGCTCACCTTGAACCCAGGGGTTTCTGGGCTGCCCCTACTCTTACTTGCTCTTCTCATGCCCTCCATGCACAAACTTCATGGCTTTGCTATCTCAAATAAGCACTCTTGTGCACCCAACTTTTAAATTTTGAGACAATGAGCAAAACTGCCATAAACTCTCCTTTCTTTCTCCATACTTCCTTGGTGAACAAGGCCACTCTTACTTTACATCCTAGCTACCTGCACTTAGACTTCTTTTGTCTTTCTTGTGTCAAGAACTTGCACATAAGTTAGTCATTTCCCAGTGTTTCTTGGGTACATCTGTATTGCCACCAGATGCTCTGGGGCAGTGAGAAAGAAAAGTAAATTGAACAGAAACATGCTGAAAGCACAGGCAGCCATGTGATAACCAAGATGAATGCTAACTTATGGGCAGGTAACATTCACAGTGTGGATCTGCCAGACACGATTTACCCTGACCAGCATGAAATCTCAACAGCCTCTCAGAATGGTGTGCAGTTGAAAACTTATGGATTGTTTTTTGGGAGAATTTCCTACTGAATTTTTTTTCTTGGATGAAAGTAGACCACAGATGCTGAAGTCACAATGTGAGGTGTGGGTGTGTTGGGGCACAACTGCAGAAAACCTGTTTCATCACTGTAATAAACTTCTCATCTTAAATGTGTTGGTGTACTCTAAAGGGGAAGGCTTTCACAGGTGATGAAAACAATTGGGAATGTGAAACAATGTAGAAGAAGGAGGAGGAGGAGGAGGAGAAGAGGAAGAAGGGAAGGAAGGAGGGAAGGAAGAAGGGAAGGAAGGAAGGAAGAAAGAAAAGAGGCAGGACTAACTCCATCTTGATGTTATAAGAAAAATGACCCTCTATTGATCTATTGACTTTGTGGTGGTTGGGGAAGGGCGGGTGATGTTTGACAAAGATGTCCATGATGATACAGCTGTAAGTCTAATTTTCCTGAAGACAGGCCTAGCTGTGCTTGGCTAGATTTTCTCAGCTTATCTCTATGATATTCCTCGTGCTGTCTGCTTTTGAAGTTTGCCTTAGCTTTGTTGCATCTGGTGATAGTGCAGACAGCTCACATGAGCAGTCACAGGCAGAAGAGGCCCACCTAAGGCCCAGTTCAGGATTTGTCACCGACTGTGTGGCCTTGGGCCTCCCTCTTCAGCTCCTCAGGGTGTTCTATTTATCTAAGAGTGTGAGATCATGGGAGTTCCAGACTTCTTTCTGGTCCAAGCTCAATATTAAGTCTTTGTTAAATGGCATTATTTAAGATAGAAGAGAGACCCAGAGAGTGTATTTTACAAAAGGACTGGAGTTTCCATGCCCTTCCTAAGATTAAAGGGGCTTTGGATGTTCACAGGTAAAACCTTGGAGGTCAGGGTCTGTGTCTCAGTATCTTGGGCCCTGACTGTGCCCAGCAGGGCACCCTTCACTTAGCAGGCATGGTGTCAGAGCCAGCTTCCTTTGCTCCCAACTGTGTGCACTTTGGAAAGGCTGCTCATTGAGACCAAGACTCAAGTCAGGGAGCCTACAAAGAGAATGTGTGGTGACTGTGACCCAACTCAGTACATTTAGGTCCTTGACAGCAAGGACCACATTTCCTCACATTTAAGACCCTTCAGTGTCTCATAAGGGACTTTGCCCATGGTAGATTCTAAATCGGTATTTGGTTGAATTCAGTTAACTTCATGAAAATCATTTGCTTTTTAAAATTCACTCTCTTCATTTATTCAGTTTTACAAATGTGAAAAATAAAGGGGGTTGGGTAGGGACAGAAATTCTAAGTTTCTGTTTTCATTTGTCAAGACCCATTGATGTGAAGGCATTCTAGTGTCCACACCCCTAACCTTGTGCGTGTGTGGCTATTCATCCTTGTCAGACCACTTCTCTTTATAATCTAATAACACAAGGGAAAAAAGAGAACACAAAACAAAAGACAAAAACAGGTCTTACCTCCACCGCACCCCTGAGCAAGACTGCAGGTCAGACTGTCATGTAGATGAGACCACCTGGAATGCTGCCTTTGCTCCATAGCTATTGGCAATGGGTGGATGACATGGACCTGGCAGGAATGAGCACAGAGCCCAGTATCTCTCCATGGTCACATCCTCATGTTCCCTAACCTTTCCTCTTTTGGAAAGCTTATGTCTGCAGATGATGGTCATCAGCCAGAAGCAAGCTGTTTCTCATTCTCAAACCCACTGCACTTAGGCCTGGAGGCTTTGTTTTCGAAGTGTTTCTCAGCTCTCTCCCCATCAGCATGGCGGCCTCCCTCTCTGTGTCCACCTCTCACCCCCTCTCCCTTGAACCGTGAGCTTGGTTCTCATCCCTCTGCCACTAGCCACACTGCCATTCTCACTGCAGAATCTTCCCCCCCC
>PVIH01025710.1:0-20144 GCA_004025045.1 Sigmodon hispidus | reverse complement strand
TGGTTATACTGGGGGAATGGAATTGTTAAACTTTGTATTTGAGCAGATACTGTTACTAGATGGTGGAAGTGGATAGAGAAAGAACAGCGCAGAGTAAGGTACTGTGCCGGTTGGTTGGTTCCCAGTTGTCTAGCCACTGTTCCAGTGTGCATTTCAGTTCATGTTGCCAAGTGTTAAAGGATAAGCCCCAGTACCCAAACGATGTTACAAGTAGCAAAATAATCACTATAAATGTCCTGGACGGTCTGTCTTCTGGGAGTGACCTTTGTAATAGTCTCATTAGAAGCATCCTGAACGGGCTGGAGAGATGGCTCAGTGGTTAAGAGCACCGTCTGCTCTTCCAGAGGACCCGGGTTTGATTCCCAGCACCCACATGGCAGCTAACAACTGTCTGTAGTTCCAGTTCCAGGCAATCACCAAGGCAAATAAATAAATAAATAAAGTTTAAAAAAAAAAAGAAGCATCCTGAACTGAAGTTGTGCAGAAAAGAGGATGGATCTAGGACCACCAACTACATCTGTAAGACAGTTGCAACTGTACCCAGGGATCCACATACCCATTTCTGGAAAGCCTATTTTGTTTATTGTGCACAGAGGTCATTCCACAACATCAGACCTTCATAAATGTCCAAAGGAGAGTAGATGGTTAAAGGTATAGCTTGACAGACAGACAGAAAAGGTTCCTCTTGAGCATAGAATTGTTAAACTATGTCTGGACAGTGTGATTTAATTCATGTTGCTAGGCTGACTTCGAAGGGTCAGAGGGAGGCTCACAGAGCAAGATCTGCAGCAGCACTGTGCTGTGTTGAGACTGATATCCTGAGAATCCCTGCAAATTCAGAACTCCATGGGAATACACTTATTGAGCAGGGACACGCCTCCTCACATTTTAGTATATAGATCTGATGATAAACTTAGAAAGGTTGTACTTAGTGTGTCTGTTGCTTTGTGTTTCCTTGTAAGCTGAGCATTGGGGAAAACATAGGACTTTAATTATAACTTTGTCGATACTTCTATGTAGAGACCTGCTGCCATTTTTGTCTTTTATAAATTTTTTGTTGCCAGAACGACAGGATTACAATTTTGCCTGAGATTATGTATTATATTCTTGGTTATCAAAATACTCATGTAGTATGAGGGTTTTAGTTAGTTAATGTGGGGGGGAAGCATGGTATATATTGTATAATCTCAATTACCTAAATGTACATACACTTACAGCATCTAGAAGGGTACATCAAGCTGAGTTGCTTGTGACTGGGTGACTGTTCTTGGCTTCCTACACATACTACAAAATAAATAAAAAGCTTCTTTTAAAAGCTTTAAGAAAAAGACTGCAAGAATTTTAAAATTTGGAATGTTTATATTGTAGTGTTTATGTTAATGAATGATATTGGGGGATAACAATAAAGAAAAGGTTATGACTTATCAGTGATGTGTTTGTGTGTCAAGCAGTCAAGGGGTCACTTGTACTGGCCACTTTTACGTCAGCTTGCCACAAGCAAGAGCTATCTGAAAAGAGGAACATCAACTGAGAAAATACCCCATTAGATCTGGCTGTAGGGAATTTTCTTAATTAGTGAATGATGAGTAGGGTCCAGCCTACTGTGGATGGTACCATACTTGGGCTGGTGGTCCAAAGCAGGCTGAACAAGGAATAAGAAGCAAGCCAGTATCAGTACCCCTCCATGGCCTCTGCATCAGCCATTGCCTCCAGGTACCTGCCCTGACTTCTGTCAATATTGAACTGTTATCTGTAAATAGATGCTGATTTTTATATTTCAAACCAAATTTGAAAAAATTGTTTATTAAATATACAATGTTCTGTCTGCATGTATGCCTGCAGGTCAGAAGAGGGTACCAGATGTCATCATAGATGGTTGTGAGTCACCATGTGTTTGCTGGGAATTGAACTCAGGACCTTTGGAAGAGTAACAGCCATCTCTCCAGCCCCTCCCCAAGTTTCTTTAGTCAGGATGTTTTATCACAGTCATAGTAACCCTAACTAGGACCCACACATACCGAAACTCTGGGATCAGATGGGCCCATGCTCTTTGATGGAGATGTACCTACAGCAGCCTGGGAACTTAAGGAGTTGGTTTATACAGCTGAATCAAGGAAGCAAGTTTAGCAAATCTCTACAGGCAATCTTTCTAGGGGGCCATCTCAGGCTGTAAACAACCAGAGGAGGCAGCTGTGAGGTGGGGTCATAGTTTGTCCACACACTAGTTTGAACTAAACACCAATCATTTATCACATCCATACTCTGACCAGAGGAAGGCTTTCCCTTTTCTCTGAATCTCCCCTAGGGAAGGCTTCTTCTAGGGCACTGAAGTACTGGATGTGGTGATGCTCCTTCATCTATCTGCTCTTCATAGTGGATTTCTGTCATTGTCTCTATCTGCTGAAAAAATAAGTTTCTTTGATGAGGGGTAAGAGTTATATGTATCTGGGCATAATGCTAAGTATTTATAAATTATACTGGTTTAGAAAAACAGCAATTGGAGGTTATCTTCATAATTTCCCTAGACATGAGTACTATATACATAAAGTTTCAGCTCAGCTCCTTCAAGTCCTCTGTTCAAACAAAGCACATGGCAGGATTGCTGTGCTCATGAATTCACAGCTTCTGTGGTTGCCTATAGAAAACTTGCACAAAATGAAGCCAGTCAGCATTCCAGCATGGATGTGGTAAAGAGGACAGGAGCCCCCACCCCTAGGTAAGGAGCTTGACAATCGGTGACTGCTAGGGCAAGAAAGTCAATTTCCTTAAGGGGTAGTTTGACCAGCGAATAGCTCCACGCGCATACATATACTGTATAGGCAGGATTAAAGGGACTGAGTGGGTTACTTTTTTCAAAGAAGAGGGACATGAAGGAAGGGATCCAGGGGGAGCTGGAAGGGAAAAAGGAGGAGAAATAGGATTAAAACACATTGCACGCATATATAAAATTCTCAAGGGTAAATAAAAACCGCATACTGTTTTAAAAAAAAAAAAAACTCTTGAACAGAAAGCTTCTGTGTTGGTGAATATTGAGATATAGGGTGGGCAACTCACACTGAGGGGCACAAAAGCCCTATGCACATCTTCCCATGCCTTTTCCTATATATCTCTTAGAATTTGACTGATCCTATGTTAAATCTTTTACCATTCACTGGAATGGGAGGTAATCTCACTGAGACGAAGAACATCTTCTTATCCTCAATCTCTTCCAGGTTTTTGGTTTTGGCTTTTGGTGGTTGGTTTGATTTGGTTTGGTTTGGTTTGGTTTGGTTTGGTTTGGTTTGGTTGGTTTGGTTTGGTTTGGTTTGGTTTGGTTGGTTTTAAAACGGGGTCTTTCTACATAACCCTGGCTTATGCAGACCAGGTTGGCCTCAAACTCACATAGATCCACCTACCTCTGCCCCAAGTACAGAGATTTTAAAAAGGCACCACTACCCCTGGCCCCTTACATGTTCTTGAACCAAGCATCCACATCTTCTGGCCAATTCACTGGGGTAATTGGACTTCTCTTTGTTTCTTATTTTTAGTGGCCACACTGGATGTCTGTACAGAACTGCCTATTTGGAGCTGATGAGTAATCTGAAATGATGTTCTCATGGCTAGAACTGCCCTTTGTTGAGTCTGCCACACATTCCTGATTGCTCTCCTACCTTTGCTTCTTATTTCTGTTGGCTTGTCTAAAATACTTTGAATCAACAGTGATAGTTTATGGTCCTTGATAAAATTACAATAATTACAATTTGGATTTCTCAGGCCAATCAGCATTATTAACTACGTATTACTTAAAGGTGGATTTAGAATCTGCTCTAAGAAAAGAGACCTTCTATTTTTCTCGGGAAATCTTTCAATTAACCAAAAACATGCTGGGAAAAGTCAGGATTTGTTACATATAGGTACCTCACCAAGCTCCCAAAGAACACATTCCATTCCTGGCTTAGAAAGGACATTCTAGTATAAATGGAGTTTCCCCTGCCACGCCCTGTCCCTCAGCTGCTATCAAATAATCACTCAGAGACTTAATATAAATTATAAATGATCAGCCATTACCTCAGGCTTGTTACTAACTTACTCTACACTTAAATTAACCTATATTTCTGTTTATGCTTTGTCATGTGTCTCATAGCTTGATACCTCATTTTTATATGTCCTGCTTGCTCGGCAGCTAGCTGGCCTTCCTCTTCCCAGATTTCTCCTAGTATGATCATCTCACCTATATTTTCTGCCTGGCTACTGACCAATGAGCATTTTATTAAGCCAACTTGAATGACAAATCTTTAAGTGTGCAAGAGCATCATCCCACAGCATTCTATCTCATCTGTCAAGGAGTGGTCAGTCAGGTCAACATCTAGGACATAGACTTTTTGAAGGGTTTGTGTCACAGGTGACTGTTTGTCTGCTCAGGGCTTTCATGCCTCTCAGTGTGGCTTGCACGCCCTATTCCTCAATGTGTTGAACAACCCAGAATCACTCTGAATAAAATAAAATAAATACCAAACAACTACTAAAAGAAAATAAGAAAGCATTGTTACAACTGGGATCCTACATTGTCTTCAGTTGGGAAAATGGGATTGTGCCATCAAAACAGGGCTGTGCCACCAAAGTGGGGCTGTGCCACCAAAGCAGGCTGTGCTAATTAGCACCACAATCTGGTTGTATCAACCATCTTTGCATTATTATCGTGGAATGCTTGAGGCAGCTATCTTATCAAGAGATGAGTTTATTAACTTCACAGTCTTGGAGATTCAGAGTCCATGATTAGAGGCTGCTACTACTGTGGCTTCCTGTGAGGATGGGGTGGCAGTGCATCACTGCAGGATTGCACTTGGGATTTAGTGGTTATGGATGGGGTGGCAGTGCATCACTGCAGGATTGCACTTGGGATTTAGTGGTTATGGATGGGGTGGCAGTGCATCACTGCAGGATTGCACATGGAATCAAGTGGTGATTCTTCAGCTGAGGAATGGGGCAGGGAAGATAGGGGATGGGATCCCACAACCTTGCTCAAATATAGCCTCAGTGGCATAAGGAATTCCCATAAAGCTCTACCTTTCATTTATTTTAATACCTTTATTGATTCTTAGAGAATATTGTACAATATGGAGCAAATTCTTCCTCATTCCTCAGATCTCCCAGACTCTCCCCTACTCCCCTACCCACCTAACTTTGTTCTTTCTCTCTCACACAAACATGTACCATCAAAACACACAAAAACATGAAGTTTGATTTGCCTTGGACAACTGCTTCTGAGCATGAGGCCTGTCCTGGAGGGCTGTTGCTACATCAGAGACACTCAACTGAAGAGAACGATTTCCGTGTCCCAGCAGCTATCAGTTGCCAATAGCGGTTTGCTTACAGGTCAGACAGTGTTCCCACTGCTCTACGATGTGACGGCACTTTGTCTGTAAGCCTCCCCTTTAAGGGGCCATGGCACCTTCCTGTACTGTTACTCTGGAGGAAGGCTAAGGTAAATAGTTATATGTGGACTTTTGGAGGAAATCTTCATTGTTTTTCTATTTCTGTATAGGACAACATGACCAGGTAACTTATAGACCAAAGCATTTAATTTGGGGTTCATGGTTCTAGTGAGTGAGAAGCATGGCAGTAGGCAGGCAGACATGGTGCTGGAGTAGCTGACAGCTCACATCTTTGGACACAAGAACAGAGAGGGGGAAAAGGAGGGAGGGAGAGAGGGAAGGAGAGAAATGGAGGGAGGGAGAGGTGGAGACACAGAACTAACTGGAACGTCAATTTTTAGACCCAAAAGCCTACCCCCAGTGACATCCTTCCTCCATCAAGGCCACAGAACTTAACCCTAACCAAGGACTTCCTCCAACTGGAAGCCAAGTATTCAAACATAAGGGCCTAAGAGGCCCTTTCTCATCCAAACCACAGATAGGGACATTCAACATTCAAAGCTCAACACTGGCCTTCATCCTGTGGACATCCCAACACCATATATGAGGTCATGATCTTCAATAGGCTGCAGGAATATAAAAATAAATTACAAAGAGAGACGGTTTTAGCAGAATGGTTGGAGAAGCAAGAACATGGAGCCGGCATAGAAGCAGTTTAAAAATTCCAATCATTTATTGCTACAGAAGGTCAGCATACTAACATATATATATCTTTATTATCCATTGGGATGTTACAGCAGCTTGAAAAATGTACTTTCCCTCAGTTCAGTGTTTGTGTGGTATGTGGAAAAATAATCCATTAAGTGAAGCAAACAGATAAAATGTTTTTGTACAAGGGACAGTTGAGGGTATCTGAGGCCAGCATTTGTAGTTCTTAGGGAAGCTTTCTTTCTAGTCTGTTTTCTCCCCCGCTAGCTTATGCATTTTCTTTATTCAATAATTAATATGGTATTCAGGGAATTATGAAATGTCTTGTGAAAAATACATGTAAGCTTTGTGGTTCAGTCCAGCATGATTATCCCACCTGACAGACAGAGGCTGGTACCAGCCCCTCCTTTCCTCTTTCTCCTTCTAAATGAAATGATATAGGTAAGAGATAGGCCTTGATAAATAAACATATCGCCAAATGATCACCAAAAGAGATTTACGTGCTGTCACCTCAATGGTGAGGTGTTTATAGCCATGGAACAATGAGGGTGCTATTTTCTTTTCTCTCCCATTGAGCTACACGCTGTCCCGGATGGAAGATGGAAACAGGTCTTGACAGAGACGGGCTCCTGACTCTCTCTAGGCGGGCTTCTTATGAGTGGAGTATCCATACAGATGGCAGCAGGCATTTGTTCAGCTTTCTTCAACTTTTCCTTCCTCCAGGTCTGGAACATGGACTTGGACCACAAGCAGCTCAGGTTCAGGTGGGAGGTGGGAAGGCTTGGAGGAATATTCACTGAACTCAAGAAGACTCATGACAGTGATCAACAATATGGGGTCTCTTTCTCCTTCAGGTTTCTCCTTCCTGGTTCTCCTCTAGGGTACTTCGTCCAACACATACCTTGTGAAGACAATGCTCCTGATCACATGTTCTCTCTCTTTCTTCCTTCATCACTCACCACTTCCTGTCATTTATATAATGTAACTATTAAGTAACTAGGTGCACTAGACCATAGGGACATAGAAGCTATTGCTAGAAGTGAAGTTCTGCACTCAGGATACTTACAATTAGGTGGTGATCATCACCCTCCTCATCTCCTGGGAGTCAGCAAGAGAAAGGCATCTACAAATGGCATCTTTGCTTCTTTATCCATAAATACAGACTGTGGATCTGGTGAGCTCTGCTCTGGGCACTGCTTTTATGAATGAAAAATGGACTCCAGAGACACACTTAAGTCGTTTCTGTTTCACTTACTGTGGAGATTTAGATCTTGCAAAGATTCCTTTGGGATGAAAACAAATGGGGAAAGTTGAAACGTGTTCAGCCAAGATGTTACTTTCCTGGAGTGGAGCATTATCCTCACCAGTGGTCTGGCAGGTTGATTTGTCCTCTGTGCACAGACAAAATAAAGGACCAGGGAAGGCAAAAACATAGAGCCATGGAAATGTCTAGTAGAGTCCTGTGGATTTTCTTATGTACTCAGTGGGTCTCCTGGATGAGTCAGAAATCACCTGCTCTATTCTGAAGTTTCCTAATGTTCTTTGACTAGGGGCATGGAGGAAAACACACTTCTTTGTTGTGGCAACATGGAGGTGACTGAGTGGTTAGATCCCTTTTCTAGCATCTTCTCTCTATAACTCCTCTCCCTGATGGAGCAGGAGAAGCCTGTGCTACAAGGTCAGCATGGACCTCCTGGTCAGCATTCTCCTCAAAGCTGCCTTCACATCTTTGTTTTTCAGGCTGTAGATGAGGGGGTTTAGCAGCTGGGTCACCACACTGTATTGCAAAGACAGCACTTGCTCCAGGGCTGAGCCAGATGCTGGAGTCATGTACCTTAGGAGGAATTAACAAAGGAGCAAAGTGAACTCAGGTGAGATTGCAGTTCTGCCCACAGCTAAGTTGCATCCCATTTCCCCAGAGCACACAAAAGGTACCTCAGTGTCAAGGAGACTGTTGCCACGGCAACATCTAGAAATGACTGATCATTGTGAAGTCAGTCATTTCTGTCTTCTAATGCCTCCAAGCATGAGTTAACTCACAGAAAGCAACTTTCTCAAGAAAACAAGTTCTTCTGTGTATGAAAGGGTTTATTTTAGGGCAGGGCTAATGCATTTCCACAGCATTTCCCTCTCTCCAGAACACCTTGGTCATGATAGTAACATTACCCTTTCTCAAAAGTCACAATCCAGACACACTATGGTTTTATTTAGTGATGAATATTTCTTACAAAGCTATGTGTCTAGTTCACATTACTGCCATTCCCCACATGTAAATCTCTGAGGATTACTCTCACAACCATTGCAAATTATTATTATTATGTGTACAAGTGTTTGCCTGCATGTGTGTACCATATGGATATATGTTACCCATGAAGATCAGAAGAGGGTTACTGGCTTCCTGGACCTGGAATTATGGATGGTTATAAGCCTTCCAGTTGGTGTTGAGAACAGAATCTGGGTTCTTTGCAACAGTTACAAGTGCTCCTAATCATTGAATCAACTCTGCAGCCCCAACATATTATTTTCATAATGCTTAGTAGAAGAAATTTTGTTACACTTTTCTTTGTCTTGAAAAAGAAGCCCAAAGTGGTGAATAAAGGGAGAGATAAAATGGTCTAAGCAACACATATGATTTTAAATTCATATGACTAAAATTTTAGAAATATCTTAGGTATTCCTAGGGTTATTTCCCAAAGAAACATTACTGCTTTTACAATGGCATTATCTTGCCTGGGACAAATGTAACATTGCAAGAATGATCCAATGGGCTCTGCTTGATAGATTTAGACAGAGATTTCAGGGCTAGGGAGATGGCTCAGTGGTTAAAAATGCTGCGCCTCCAATGGAGAATTGTAACTTAGTTCATAGTCTGTGTCAGGCAGCTCATGCTAATATGTACCTCAGGATCCAGAGGATCCAATGCCCTTTGTGGCTTTTGAAGCACTTGCAGAAGCATGCACAAAGACACAGACACACACACACACACAGACACACACACACACAGACACACACACACACACTTTAAAGAAAAGGTTTTCATCTACCTATAATTTTTAATTATATTTTTTTCCAAATTTTTTGTGAAATAAGCAGGAGAAATCTTATTGTCACCTTATGGTATATGAGGAAACTGAGATAAAGGGAGGGATATTTACTCCAGACTCATATGAGCCTTTGCAAACCACACCTATAATCTACAGCAGAGCTCAAGCCTTGGGAATTCCAGGAGGGAATTTCAGGATGAGTCTTTTCTACTGCATTGCAATGCTCTGATCTGTAGACCAAGGCTAGTTAGCAGAGGAATACCCGATGTTATTATAAGAAACTATGGTGGAACACACCTGGATATTCCTGAACCATAAAAGATGGTGACTACAATGAAATGGGAAGAACATGTTGAGAAGATCTTCCTCCGACCTTTGGCTGAGTTGATGCTCAGCGCTGTCATGATAATACGGCTGTAGGATCCCAACAGCAGGACCAAAGTACCAAGACCTAAGATCGAAAAGGTTGTCAGGATGGAGGCTACAGTCGTGTGGGGGTCAGAACAGACCAACAAGAGAACTGGAGGGATCTCACAGGCAAAGCTGTGGATGAGGTTCGGGCCACAGAAGTGCTCTTGGGATAGCAGGAGGGTGTTAACCAGGCTAACAATGATTCCTACAGTCCAGGATATAGCTGCCAGCCCAAAACATACCCTCCCATTCATAGTGACCACATACATCAGTGGGTGACAGACAGCCTGGAACCGGTCATAAGCCATGGCAGAAAGGAGGGAGGCTTCAGTGCCCCCAGAAAATAGGACCAGGGCTATCTGCATAAAACACCCAAGGAAAGATATAGTCTTCAACTCAGAAATAAGGTTTCTCAGCAGCTTGGGCAAGATGACTGAGGAATAGAAAGCATCAATAAAGGAGAGGTGTCTCAGGAAGAAGTACATAGGTGTATGGAGGTGGGAATCAGAGGTGATCACTAGTATCATCAGCAGGTTCCCCATGAGGGTCAAGAGGTAAATCACCAAGAAGAGTGCAAAAAGTATCTCCTGAGTCCAAGGTTTGCTAGTCAGTCCCAGGAGCACAAACTCAGTCACATTTCTAACTTCCATAAAGCATTCAAATATTCCAATTGAGAGATGAGAATTGAAGATTGTCCAGCACTGCTATGCAGCCCTGGAATGATGGACTGAAGTTTTGACTCAGGAAGGACTTCACAACCTTGATATTTCAGCCATGGTGATGGTCTTCAGGTCCTAGCATAGGGCAGTGACCTCCTGACCAGAGTGGAGAAGATGGATGGGAAACATGTAGAGGTTGAGAACTAGAACAGGGGAGAAGGAGAAACAGGCTTAGGATGCTGGAGAAAGAAGGAAAGGAGCAGAGGGCAGACCCCAGGACTCTGAGAGGTCATACATTCTACTCCAAGCCCAGCCTGCAGGATGACTACACTCACTGTGAGTCTGCAGTAAACACTTTGGCTGTCCATCTGCATGGCAGACTATAATAATGTCTAAATAATTGATAGGAGTATTGTGACACCTGATGATGGTGCAAGTCCTTTCAATGTCTTCATAAGTTTGTAAATCACTTGAATTTTTCATTAAAAAACATCAGTAGGGTAGATGAGATGGCTTATTGGTTGAAGGAGCTTGCTGCAAGGCTGAGGACAAGAATTCTATCCCTGGGATCCACAGAGTGGAAGATTAGAAGGAGATGGCTGATGCCTGCAATTTGTCCTCTGAATTCTGCATACATGCACCTGCCCCAATAGATGTGAAAGAAAAACCTGGGAAACTAGATAGCTTCCAAGGTCCATTTCATTTTAGAAACTGTAAAAATGATGACTTGATCTTTTTTGGAGTGTGTTTGCCTCTGATTAAAAACTCCTTGTCCCCTTGTATGCTATCCCAAGCAGAAGTTTCATGGAAGCTAGACAGAGGGAACCCTCAAAACAGAAGTAAGGAAATGCCCTCTGCCTTCACAGTGCTCTTTGGATTTATCAAGGAGTCCACAGAGAACCAAGAATCTCTGAAATGGATATGGATAAAGCCACATCAAAGTTATAGCACTCAGCTTTTGAACATTGCAGCTATCATCTCCTCAAATGGAGGAGGGATAAAGGATTCCTAGTAGAATGGACAGTTACTAGGTTTACTTTAGTGCTGAGGTGAAGAGGTTGTTTCTCTTCTCAAAGGTTAGCTAGAAGGTTCATTAACAAAGAGCTGGTCTCTGCTTGTGACTACCAGAGTGGACACTTTTAGGAAAAGATGGGTTTGAATAAGATTTATCCTTACCTGGATTTCAAGACAAAAGCCAGATCAGCAGAGGATGCCTGGATAATATTTTTTCCTGATGCTGCAGAGAAACCCCAGGTCTGACTTGGTTTCTGTGGTCTTCCCTTGACCTAGTCCTAGGGGATGCAGACAAGGGACTGCTGGGCGCCAAGCTCTTTAAATTTTGGTTCTGAGTTTATTATCAGCCTTTAATGGCTGATCTGTCTCTCTAGCCCACAAGAGACTTCTGGATTCATCTCCATGGTCTTCCTGTCCAAGGGGAAAGGTAGTTTTCCAAGATTCTGCTTTACCAATAACAATGGCCACAGGGACCATGAGTCCCTAGAGACCCTTGAACAGGTCTTCTCTGGGTCTGAGCGGGTCCTCCAGGCTGACTGTTTGCTTTACTTTTGTTTTTAGTGGATTACATCATACAAGAGGACTCTAATATGGCCTATAATCAATTATTATTATGTAAAATATCCCTGATATATAAGTAGGTTATAGGTATATTCTTTGTATACATGTACATGATTTTGGAAAACAAATACATAACCCTTTTACCTCTCACATTGTCCAGCTCTGCTTTCATATCTGATACACCTCTCCTTAGGCTTCTTCACCAGAAGTACATCCTTATTAACTACAATGCTAGATACCCCCAGACATCTGTTTTTAATATTTATTTTTATTTTATTTTATGTAAATTGGTTACATGTATAACTGAGTAAGGATGTCAGATCTTGAAATTACAGACAGAGGGCTGGAGAGATGGCTCAGCGGTTAAGAGCACTGACTGTTCTTCCAGAGGTCCTGAGTTCAATTCCCAGCAACCACATGGTGGCTCACAACCATCTATGATGAGATCAGATCTGGTGCCCTCTTCTGTATACAGTATATATAATAAATAAATCTTTTTTAAAAAATTACAGACAGTTGTTACCTGCCAAGTGGATGCTGGGAATGGAACTCAGGTCCTCTGGAAGAACAATCAATGCTCTTAACCACTGAGCCATCTCTCCAGCCCCATCTCCAGAAATCTAATAATATGTTTGGCTGCAAAAAGAACTGTGAATATAATTCTGTACAGTATTTTCAACTTAAACATTTCTTTCACTGAACATATATGCAACTTAACTTACTCAAATATAAAGTTTAAAAAAATCTAAGCACGGGCTCTTATTCTTGATTGTTGTTATGCACACACACACTCCACAAAAACATTTATAAATAAATACGGCTTGTAGAGTTTATAAAATGTTGCTCATATGTTTACATGTTTAGAGTTGATCTTGGGATTGGATCTTCTATCAGGGGTTCATCTCTGGAGTAGACTGATTATCTCTCTTTCAGAAGTGATGCATTGTTTGGGGTTCATCTAGAAGTGGAGCCTTCCCCTATTCACATTGCCATGTCAACTGTCATTTTTCCAGGTTTTATTTAGGTGACCATATTGTTGAGATTTCATGGGTATAACTTTGTTGCCATGTATAGAAGATAGTGTGTTCCAGCAAATGCCCTGGGCTTCTGGCTTTTACAGTATTCCACCTCTTCTTCCATGATGGTTCCTGGGCCTTTCATGTAGGGGTTGTGTTGTTGAAACATCAGTTGCTAATAGGCTCCCCATGGCCAGTGTTCTATGTATTTTGACCAGTTGTTAATTTCTGTAATAGTCTGTGCTTCAAAATGAAGCTTCTTCCGGAATCTGGGAAGGGGGGATGGGAGGGCTGGAGGGAGAAGCAGCAAGTGATGGAAACACTGTATTCCTACCAGTTGTCTTCTGGCCTCCACATGCTCAACATGGCACAGGAGCTCACTGCCTACACACACACACTAAATACATAAAACATCTCAGCATGGTACAGGAGCTCACAGCATACACACACAGTAAATAAATAAGACATCTCAGCATGGTACAGGAGCTCACAGCCTACACACACACTAAATACATAAAACATCTCAACATGGTACATGAGCTCACAGCCTACACACACACTAAATACATAAAACATCTCAGCATGGTACATGAGCTCACAACTTACACACTAAATAAATAAAACATCTCAGCATGGTATGGGAGCTCCCAGCCTACACACACACTAAATAAATAAAACATCTCAGCATGGCACATGAGCTCACAGCATACACACAAATAGATGAATAAATGAAGAAAGAAAGAAAGAAAGAAAGAAAAAGAAAGAAAAATGCAATAGTATGTTTTAAAAACAAGAAATGGCACAAGGCCATGGTGGTGCTCACCTTTAATCCCAGAACTTGGGAGGCAGAGGCAGGCAGATCTCTGAGTTTGAGACCAGCGTGGTCTACAGAGTGAGTTACATACAGGATAACCAGATACCTTGTTTCATAAAAGCAAGCCCAAACAGAACCCAAAACAAAACTAAAAGGGAACGAAAATAGTAATGTTTGAGAATTTCATACATGCATGTAACATGTTTTATCAAGTTATCCTTCATTCTCTTCTCTCCAATTTCTTTCTCTATTCCCCCACACCACTATTATATGTTACAGGGTCTCTTTATAATATAAAATCTGTCCTAAACAGCGGTGTCTGTGCAGACCAGACTGGCTATTCCCTCCAGAGAAACACCTAACCCAGTCTTGATATTAGGATGAAGAAATAGGACCTGCATAGCGTGGAAGCTGAGTTAATCCACCTTGGGACCTCTTTCCCTTTCTGGGGAGGAGTTGGGGGGATGGGGAGACTGAAGGCTGATGGGAGGGGGAAGGGAGTTGGAACAAGGGGATACATGGATTAAAAAAAGAGAGACTCTATTCTATAAAATAAATAAATAAAAAGAAAAAAAGAACTGAGTTTACAAAAATAAAAATCTAGTTCCCTTATTTCTATCAACTGGAAAATCAGGTAAATGTTATTGTCTTCTCTTTTACTCTCTTACTCTAGCCCTCCATTGGAACACCAAAATGTTGTTGGTTGTTATTTACTCTTTTGGGGGGCCTGATACCCAGATCCCAAATAAATCACACACAGAGGCTCATTTTTAATTATAAATGCCTGGCCTTAGCTTGGCTTGTTCTTGCCAGCTTTTTAAAATTATTCTATTAACCTTATGCCTCTGGGTTTTTTACCTTTTCCCTTCTGTAAATCTTACTTAATGCTATTTGCAGCTATTATAAAGGGTGATGTTTCTTTCTCCGTCCTTTTATCCTTAGTGTATAGGAGGGCTATTGATTTTTTTTAATTAATCTTGTACCCTGCTACATTGCTGATGGTTTTTGTCAGCTGTAGGAGTTCCCTGGTAGAATTTTGTGGGTCACTCATGTATATGATCTTATCATCTGCAAATAGAGATAGCTTGACTTCTTACTTTCCAATTTGTATCCCCTTAATCTCCTTTTGTTCTCTTATTGATTTGGATAGAATTTCGAGAACTATATTAAATAGATAAGCAGAGAAAAGACAACCTTGTGTAGTTCCTAATTTTAGTAGGATTGCTTTGAGTTTTTCTCCATTTACTTTGAGGTTGGCTGTTGGCTTGCTATATATTGCCTTTATTATATTTAGGTATTTTTCCTGTATTTCTGATCTCTCCAGGACTTTTATCATAAAGGAGTGTGGGATTTTGTCAAAGGCTTTTTTAGCATCTAGTAAGATAATCATGTGGTTTTTTTTTTTTCAGTTTGTTTGTATGATGGATGGCATTCACAGTTTCTTATATATTGAACCATCCCTGCATTTCTGGGATGAAAACTACTTGATCATGGTGGATGATTTTTTTTTTTTTGATATGTTGTTGAATTCAGTTTGCCAGGATTTTATTGGGTATTTTTGCATCAATGTTCATGAGGGAGATTGGTCTGTAATTCTCTTCCTTTATTGCATCTTTGAGTGGCTTGGGTATCAGGGTGATTGTGGCCTCATAAAAAGAGTTCAGCAATGTTCCTTCAGTTTCTACTGTATAGAATAGTTTGAGGAGTATTGGTATTAGTTCTTCTTTCAATGTCTGTTAGAATTCTGCACTGAAACTATCTGGTCCTGGGCTTTTTTTACTTGGAAGACTTTTAACAACAGCTTCAATTTCCTTTGGGGTTATAGGTCTGTTTAGGTCTTTAATCTGCTCTTAATTTAATTTTGGTAAGGGGTACCTGTCCAGAAAGCTGTCCATTTCTTTTAGGTTTTTCATTTTAGTGAAGTATAGATTTCCAAAGTATGATCTGATAATTCTCTGGATTTCCTGGGGGGTCTCTTGTTATGTCCCCCTTTTCATTTCTGATTCTGTTAATTTGAATACTCTCTTTCTTTTGGTTAGTTTAGATAAGGGATTGTCTATCTTGTTGACTTTCTCAAAGAACCAACTCTTTGATTCATTGATTCTTTGTATTGTTCTCTTTGTTTCTATTGTACTGATTTCAGCCCTAAGTTTGATTATTTCCTATCGTCTACTCCTTCTAGATGAGTTTGCTGCTAATTGTCCTAAAGCCTTCAGCTGTGCGGTTAGGTCTCTTGTGTGGGATTTCTCTAGGTTTTTCATATAGGCATCTAGTGCTATGAATTTTCCTCTTAGCACTGCTTTCATTGTGTCCCATAAGTTTGGATATGTTGTGGATTCATTTTCGTTAAATTCTAGGAAGTCTTTGATTTCTTTCTTAACTTCTTCCTTGACCCAGAGGTGGTTCAAGAGATGAATTGAGAGATGTTTAGTTTCTGTGAATTTGTAGGCTTTCTGTGATTTTTGTTGTTGTTGAACTATAACTTTAGACCATGGTGATCTGATATGACACAAAGAGTTATCCCATTATTTTGTATCTACTGATATTTTCTTTATGACTGAGTATGTGGTCAATTTTAGAGAAAGTTCCATGGGGTGCTGAAAAATATGTATATTCCTTTGTGTTTGGGAGGGAAGGTTCTATATACATCTATTAAGTCTATTTGGGTCATAACATCTGTTAGACCCCTTATTTCTCTGTTGAGTTTCTGTCTGGTTGACCTATCCAAGGGTAAAAGTGGGGTATTGAAGTCTCCCACTGTTAATGTGTGGAATCTGATGTGAGACTTGAGCTTTAGTAGTGTTTTCTTTTATATAGGTAGGTGCCCTTATGTTGGGGGCATAAATATTCAGGATTGAGACTTCATCTTAGTGGATTTTTCCTGAAATGAATAAGTAATGTCCGTCCTGGTCTCTTGTGATTGATTTTAGTTTAAAGTCTATTTTGTTAGATATTAGGATGGCTACACCAGCTTCTTTCTTAGGACAAGTCTTTTGGAAAGTCTTTTCCCAACCCTTTACTCTGAGCCTGTGTCCGTCTTTGAAGCTGAGGTGTGTTTCTTGTATGCAGCAGAAGGATGGCTTCTGTTTTTGTATCCATCGTGTTAGGGTGTATCTTTTTATAGGTGAATTGAGTCTATTGATATTAAGGAATATTAATGACCAATGATTGTTATTTCCTGTTATTTTTTTATGGTTCCTTGTGTGTATTTCCCTTCTTTGGGTTTTCCCTCTGTGGGATTATCTATTGTTTGTGGTTTCATGGGTGTATCTGGTTTCCTTAGATTGGAGTTTTCCCTCTAGTGCTTTCTGTAGAGCTGGATTTGTGGATAGGTATTGTTTAAATATGTTTTTGTCATGAAATATCTTGTTTACTCCATGTATGGTGATTGATAGTTTTGCTGGGTATAGTAGTCTGGGTTGGCAGCCATGCTCTTTTAGTGTCTGTATAACATCTGACTAGGACCTTCTTTCATTGTTTTTATTGAATAGTTAAGTGTTATCCTGATAGGTCTGCCTTTATAGGTAAATTGGCCTTTTTCCTTTGCTGTCCTTAGTATTTTTTCTTTGTTCTATAGGTTTAGTGGCTTGATTATTATGTGGCAAGTAGACTTTTTTGGGCATTTGTATTCTTCTTGTATTTTTATAGGCATTTCCTTCTTTAGGTTGGGAAAGTTTTCTTCTATGACTTTGCTGAATATATTTTCTGTGCCTTTGAGCTGATATTCTTCTACTTCTTTGATTCCAATTATTTTCAGGTTTTGTCTTTTCATGGTGTCCCAGTTTTCCTAGACGTTTTATGTTGTGACTTTTTTGGTTTGGGTGTTTTCTTTTTTTTTTTTTTAATGCACAGGGACAAAGGCTATCTTTTATTAAGAGTAATTTAAGGCAGTTTTCTTAGAGGCAACACATGCTAGGAAGCTTCAGGAACACACTAAACTATTTTTTATATCTTGCTGACCACTGTAATAGCAGGATCACGCATTTGGGTTTAGAAATCATCAATCTTGATAGTGCTTTCTAGCATCAAATCATCCAGTATCTTCTCGAGATAATGAATTAAGTGGTATCTTTTAAACCTTGCCGCTTCCTTGATGGTGAACTTAACAAACTGTATCTTGACTTCCAGAGGCCCTTGCACTTCTTCAAGCAGCCTGAAAATCCTTCCATATTGTAGTCCATAGCGTTGAATTTCTGTCATCAGAGCACATTTTATTTTATAATTAATTACATTTGGGTCTGGTGGGGCCACATAGATGCCAGCTTCCAATAAAGCTTTAGTTGCTGCATTAAGAGTAGCTTGTTCAAGGCTGGCATTTGCTATTCCAACTGTGATGTTTTCACCATCTTTGAGATCAAAAAAGTCATCAGGTAGAAAATCTTGTGGATTCGGGAGAACACTATCTCCTACCATAGGCTTAAACTTTTCTTGATCCCATTCTTTTGGGTAGACATGAGATGGCTTGTAGTCATCATCCTCCATCATCTCCACCTGGGATATGGGGATGTAAGTATCAACTTCTTCCTTCACTTGGACCGAAGCTTCAAAAGGTTGATTTGACATCATGTCCATAGTGCACCTTTTCTTTGGTGATGGACCCATAGCTTCTTCTTCTCCAATGGGGCTAAATTTTTGTTTAAGCATTGTGTGGCACTCCTTTTGGTCAGGCTTTTTGCCATGTAAGTGGATTTTAGACGTAAAGCAAAGGATAACCAGGCTACAGTCCACAACCTCAGAGCAGCTAGGTAACAAAGAGGAATGTAAAAGAGACTTTCATGGATCCCCCTGGGAAGAGCGGTTTTGGTGTTTTCTTTAACTGACATATCTATTTCCACTATTGAATCTTCCAATTCAGAGATTCTCTCTTTCATCTCTTAGATTCTCTTGGTTATGCTTGAATCTGTAGTTGTGGTTCCTTTCTTCAGGTTTTCTATCTCCAGCTTTGCCTCAGTATGTGCCTTGTTTAATGCTTCTATTTTGATTTTTAAGTCCCAGAATGTTTTCTTGCCTGTGTGTTTTCTTTTCCTTGGTTTTCTTTATTTTCTTTCAGGGATTTGTTAATCTCTTCCAATTTTTGTTTGTATTTTCTTCTATTTCTTTAAGGAGTTTTTAATATTCTCTTTTAAAGCTTCTGTTATCTTTGTAAAGTTGTTTTTAAGGTCATTTCCTTCTGTTTCCTCTTCATTGTTATGCTCAGGTCTTGATGTTGTAGAACCATCAGCTTCATCTGGTGGGGGTCTTGTTGATATTGTTATATGTATTCTTGAACTGGCACCTGTCCATTGATTCCTTGATTCACTCTTAGTCAGCTCTTGTTTGGCACTTAGTCAGTTGTGGGCCCAGGGGCTTGTTTGTCTCCACTTATTGTAGGGGTTGCTCATAGTCGGCTCTTAGTTGGCTGTAGGCCAAGGAGCTGTGTTCTTTCATTGTCACAGGACTTGTTCTTAGTCAGCTCTTACTTGGTTCTTTGTTGGCTCTTAATCAGCTATGTATCTGTGGGCTTTGGAAAGTCCAGTTGTTGAAGTGTGATGATGCAGATTGCGGTTTTGGCTGGTTTGGGCAAGTGGGATATCCCTTTACCTGTGTTTTGCTGGAGGTTGGGATTGGGGGTGTTTTCCTAGCTTTCTTTGGTTTAGGGTGGAGCTGGGTGTGGTTGGGGTACTGAGGTGTGTCCCTGGGCCAGGGTCCAGAGAGCAGCAAGGTCTCTACTTGGCCTAAGGGACTGGGTTCCACTCACCTCTTATTCAGCTGTGTATCTGGAAGGTTCGAACGGTCCAGTTGTCGGAGTATGATCAATTCTTTGAATTTATTTTGACTCTTTAATACTTTTTTTAGGTGTAAATATTATCTCAAAATTTATAAGATATATATATAACTTTTTCATTATATTAATGGTCATATAGAGTACTAATTAATTCTAAAGAATGGTTTCATCTACCTTCTTGCACATGATTTCAGATTTGAGTCTTTATCACGTAACTATAAATTAAGTTTTTATACTCTGGATGTACATAACAAATATTGATTCTTTAACCTCTTTGAGATCTGCTGCATATGACATTTGAAATGTTTAAGTTTTCATTAGTGAATCATGACCATGCCAACAGTGACCTTTGAAATCTATAAAAGGAGAATGGGACCCGAAAATGACAGTTCCACTAGGACTATGATGACACTAAGATGACAAACAACACCCTAAGATTGATTTGGACTACAAACTGCTCGGGACAATTTCAATGTGGCTAGCTGAGATGGTCCAGCCTCATAGACTACACTATCCAGAACTTGAAACAAGTCCTGCACTTTCCCATTACACAAAAACTAAACAAAACACAGACACTAAGACCAACAATCAATAAGTGGAATCTCCTGAAGCTAAGAAGCTTCTGTAAAGCCAAGGACACTGTCAATAGGACAAAACGACAGCCTACAGAATGGGAAAAGATTTTCACCAACCCTACAAGTGATAGAGGACTGATCTCTAAGATATATAAAGAACTCAAGAATCTAGAGCCCAAAACCTTGAATAACCCAATCAAAAAATGGGGTTCAGATCTAAAAAG
>PVIH01025709.1:0-20144 GCA_004025045.1 Sigmodon hispidus | reverse complement strand
AGAAAAATGATCAGATGTGGTGGGAGGGGGAAGAGACCTTCAATAAGGATATACAGGGATGGAAAAAAAAATTCAGAGGGAAAGCTGAACACAAAGAAAATATATGTGTAGTAATCTTATTTGCATTTCCACCCTTGATAAGCCATGCTTATGATTATTATCCTCTGTATAGTTATTGTTAACTCTTCGACTTTTTTTTAAAAAATTCTTTTTACTGTTTTTTTTTGATAAATACAAAATAAAGAAGAAAAAAAAGAAATTCTAATTTAAATAAAATAAAGATTTTTGCAAATTTGAATTGATCATCTTACTGTCAGCACTTCAGAATTTTTTAATAATTAATCTTTAAGCATGTATCAGAGGTGAGAACAGTAGCTATTACATTTGTGCAAAAGTATATTTGGATGAATTTATTCCAAAATAAACAGTGGTAGACAGATAAGTAGACAGAGAGAGAGAGAGAGAGAAAGAGAGAGAGAGAGAGAGAGAGAGAGAGAGAGAGAGAGAGAGAGAGAGAGAGAGGATTCTCCCTCAAAAAATTTCTCAGGATAAACTGAATGTTCAAAAGTAGAATTGTGTTCATAAAGTAAAATCCCAATTAAGCATTCAGTCAGTAATAATTAACAGATTATGGTCCATAAGATAAAGAGAAAAAATGAAGTTATTATATCATAGAAAATTTCCTATTTATTAAAATCAGCTTCAGACACACTTAATTATTTAATAGCATCCTCATAATATGGAGGCTGTTAGAAATAGCTCTTCCTTTTCAAAGGGACGTTTTCCAAATTAATGTGTTTCTTTTATATTAAGAAGTATCCATACCTCCAATAGCATAAAGTGCCCCCACAGTTGATTTCCTAGGTTTCGTACGAGGGCTTTGCAACATGGATCTTCTCTCAGGCAAGAGATGATACTTCATAGCTTCCATTAATAGCTTCTGACACTCTAGATCATTAGTAAACATTGAACTGTTTTCAAGATCTGCAAGTAACTGAAAAGAAATGATACACAACACATACATGAAAAGTCAATCATCAAAAAGAACATGGCTTATTTCTATAACATAAAAGATAAAGATACATAAAAAGAACTGTCAAAAGTAATCAAAAACTTAGATATAGCTACAAAAATATTGAGTATTTTCATTTACTAACTGTGGCTAATAAATAGTCCATAGTATTGTGTGTTTGGGTTATCAGAGATATCACAAGAATGTGCTCTGTTTTATATATATGTATATATATATGAGTAGTTTTTTATAGGTATTACTATTGTTTTGTGTTTTGCATTAAAAAATGCTCAAGAAGGCAGTTGATATTATATCATTACATATGTATATATTGTCAAAGAACATATGGAATTTCATAGTTTGATACATAAAATTGATAATAATTAGCTACACTCCAAGTCAAGAGAACGAAATAACAAAAATTATTGCAGAAAATAATGAAATGAACAATGAAAATATTAAAATGAATCAATGAAATAAACAAAGAAAAGGGCCAAATTTAACAAGATAATAAGTGAATAAAAACCCTATATTAGAGACAGATTAAATCCAGAGAATTACTAGTGAATACTTTCAAAATTCTTATTTAATAGTATCTGGGAAGTCCATGATAAGAGATCAACTCTTAGACAGACGTGCCTTCCTTAAGTTAAATTCAGAGGTTATAAAGTGTTAATAATAGAATAAAATAGTAAGTCAAGAGATTCAAGCATTAGCAAAGTATCCCAACAACAAAAAGGACAAGACTTCACAGATTAACTGATGAATTCTACCACATCTTTAAGGAAAAATTAACATAACTATATCTCAGATCATTCAATAAAGCAGAAAGAGATGGAATTATTTTTTTAAAAGTATACTGTAGGAAGCTCGCATTAGCATGAACCTGAAACCAGATGGACACACACACACACACAAACACACACTGTGAGTGGGCACATAGAGAGGTAGAATAATAGAACAACATGGAGAACTGAGAAATAAACTACATTTCTACAGCTTAACTTTTGATTTAAAAAAATATCATTAGAAAGATTTTCTTTTTAGCTCACAGAGATAGGAAAATCAGTATCCACATGCTTAAAAGTGAGCATAATTTTCTACCTCTTACACTGTACCAATTAGGAACCAAGTATAAAATCACATAAGATAAATAGAAAGCTTCACAGAAAACAAGTGTTACAGAGCTCTACATAAAATAGAAGAATTCTTTGTTAACTATACATTTAACACAGGTTATATCTGGAGCACACAGAATACTGAACTTTAGATACCAAATTCACAGTTTATCCAAGCAATAAATGGACATATGAATTAAACAGAACAGATAATTCTCATATTGTGCTACTTCTAGCACAAATGACCACTCAACATATGGGAACAAATTTCAACATCATTACCCTTCAGAAAAACACAAAATAAGACCACATTAACATTCCATCTCAATCCAGTCGAAATGAACACAGCAATATATATCTCTAAGAATTTTTTTAAATATTTAAAATTCAAAATTTAAAAACTCCAATAAATAACTTAGTTGTCTGATGCAAAGTGAAAGACCCTTTCTACACAGCTGTCAAAAAAGTAATCTGGTAAAAAGAAGTTGGTATGAAGTTTCTTCAAAAATCTAGAATAGATCTTGTATATAATCTAGCTACATTATCTGAGGAATATATCCAAAGTAGTCTAATTTAACATTCTATGTAGATAATTACCTATTCAATAATGATTATCACAACACTATTCACAAAATGTAAGATATGGAATATTCCAGGATGCCCATGAACAGATGACTGGATAAAAGAAAATAGTGTTTTACTTAGCCATGAAGAGGAACTAGACAATACCATATTAAAGGTAATAGAAGAAAATAAAGATCATTCTTAGCAAAATTTTCTAGTCACAAAGGCAAATATCACCTTTTCTACTCATGTATAAATCTTTATTTACTTATATGTATGTGTATTCATGGGTATGTCTCTTCTACTTTTATGTCATGTTTACTTGTGGAGGAATGAAAGAAAGACAGAAAGGGGACATGGAAGGTGAGAGTAAGCTCAATATCAATAAACTATAATAGATGCATAAGAAATACCATTAGGAGAAACTTGATTGTATTGTATGCAAACTTATAAAAAAATAAAAAATAATATCAGGCAAGGTTTTTTCCTCTATCATAATGGGATTAACTGCCATCATTAGTTGTACTCTATATTGTGCAAAACATATTTTATATTGTACAAATCTTAATTAGAACTTATAAATTGTTAATGCAAATGTTGCAGTTATGCAAATGAGTCTGCACTGCATTTGAGTGAAAATTCATGTTAAAATTGAACAACATATGAACCAATCCTGGGAGTTAACTAAGTGCATTTATTTTTATAATCATCTTTGCTATAATCCTTTATTTCAGTATACATAATGAGAATATCATTATAAAGAAAGCAACTTAAAGTACAGGAGCTTGCTTTCAATAACAGCAGATAGTTGCCCATGCTTGTAGGTATTTCTTTGTAGCTGACTCCTCCTGAAGCCATATTCACATGAAGCTGATATTTTTATTATTACCACTTTGGTAAATAGGTGAACGGCAACAGAAAAAGGAGCATCAGTAATTTTTCTTCCCTCTTATGAAGCTATGTGTCAAGAGAGAAAACTGAATCTGATGGATATAAAGATGTTTGATATCATCTGTAGGTTAGTCTTTTAAACTGTATTTCCTTTTGTTTATTATTAATGTCTTTAATTGAACAGTATGTTGTTCTATGAAGGGAATCCTGTACACACTATTATTAAATATTCTCTGATAAACATGGATGTATAATGACTGGTCTGCTGCCTAGCAGTAATTTAGACATTTAATTTAAATTACATTAAATAGTTCCATACCTGTGGCGAAAGTAATGGCAGTCTGATATAAGAAAGCAGCTTTGCCAGATCTTTTTGCCTCGTCTGAACATCATGATCTACCCAAAGCATAAGAGCATGAAAAATTGTTTCTTCATCAGGAACATTAATGTCATCACTACACAGAAGCTTTGAAATTTCATTAGCTGGGAGCAGAAGGAATTCTTGGTTCTTCACTACATCAAGGAAATGTTCCTACAAAAGAAACAACATTCTCTGGTAAAGTAGTTGAGAATCTGTTTAGTACAATAAGACTACACAATATTTTATTTTATTAACTTCTACAAAGATCAGAAAACACATTTTTAATGTATCTTACATCAAGTTTTCATTTGTAATTGCCATATATTTCATCTGGTATCAAAGTACAAGTAGCTTTGTTTCAATTTATTTAATTTAATTTATTTTTAATTTATTTATTTATTATGAATAAAGTCATACTTTTTATCCATGAAAGAATGATCATAATTTTTAGTTCTTCAATATGTATCCAAATGTTCATACAGTTGAATGGCTAATGGTTTAGGTATAATTATACTCTTGAAAAAGAATTAAGCATTTATTTTGTAATTTTCATTTCATATAAAACATATTCTAGGAGAATGTTAAAACAAATTCAAAATAATTGGGAGCTTTGACTAAATCAAATTATTCCATCACCTCTACTCCTGGTTTAGTCATTAGCAAAAGAAGACTAAGTAGCAAACTTCCCGTGATGTAAAAAAACAAGGCTCATAATCCCATAATGAAAGGCTGATGCAATGAATTCTAAAATGGGTATGCCTATTAGCATAATGAACCCTTTTGTGATTATGATAATCAGTTGAGAGAAAACTTATGCTCTTCCTGTAGCAGACCACTATAGCAAATATTACTGTTATATATAGTAAATCATTGCCGTGCTGTTTGACACATTAATAATTATGCAAGTATTAAGTAATCACTGTGGAATCTAATGAAGAGGTAGACTTATCTGACAAGAAACATGCAGCACACATTGTTTGATCTCCTATATAATGAACTGAAAATTTTGAATTCAAGCATTAACATCTGAAATCAAGTTTACTATATTTTGCTCAATTGCACATCTGTCTTTTCTAGGTGATAAATCATTTATGAAGATGTTAAGAAAAATAAAACACTATAAAATTTAATTTTTTTACTGTATTATCAAGTATTAACACTTAAACTGAATTTATTATTAATGAAATAAAAATATGAAACCAAAGACAAAGAATTCCAGGGTATAAAACCTGCTCAATGGTAAAGTGAATCATGAAGAATTTCATTTGAAATGCATCTATAGAGAGTTAATGATAAAAATTTGTTTACGTAATATACAAGATAAAAACATATATTTACTTTTTAATCTAAACGTTATCAGTTCAGAGTTGTTGCTTCATAAGAATATTGAGAACTGATGGGCAATGTAGAATAGTGTAAATCAAAGTACATATGCTATGTTTAAACATCTATGCATCCCACTGTGAAACTTCATACTGTAGACAAGTAATTGTTTTAAATTTTTCTATTTTAAAATTATTTTTAACCAAATAAACTTTTCTTTATGTAACCTCCATTTTTTTATATTTTTGGTTAACCATTTACAGTCTGTACTTAATTTCATATTGTTTGTATAAAATAAATTTAATGTTTATTATATTCTGGGTATTTATATGACTAAGAAAATATCTTTTATGTGTCAACTTGTTTTATGTACCTGAGGCTGATTGTGAATGAAAATACCCAAATCAGGGTGGGCAAGCTGTTTTTCTTGTTCTACCAACTCAACTCTATTTTACCTGCATTAGTGATTAACCCTGAATAACCAATAGTGCACTGTATCTTATTAAGTAAAGAAACAAAAGCCCTTCCCCTTGGAGTCACTTAAGCAAGAATGAGTTCAGATTTGAATTGTCTATTTAATGGTCCTCGTGTGTTCTGTTCTCATCTGTTGTATGAGTCTGAATTTGTTCCTGAATATATATCTCTTCCTCAGTGTTTGCCTATGTGAATCTCTGTGGCTGTAAATGACAAAGAATTTTGCTTTATATTTATTGAACAACATTGAAAACATTACATGGAGAAGGAATGTAGTACTTTACAAAAATCTTTATCAGAGTTTTATACAATATCAAGCCAATGGCTCCAACTGATTCAAACAACAAACATTGTTTATCAACTGTTTTCCACCTTTATATTAAATTTTAGAAAGTCGTTTTTAGCTTCTATGTTTGCTGCTTTCAATAAATGATATGCATCAATAAATAGTCTAAGTCAGGATAATAGAATAGTATATTATTTTAAATTCATTTATTATCTTACTTTGTGAAAGTTGTTTGTTAGAAATACAAATAAAGTAAGGTTGTTTGATACATCATTCTCTTAAAAGTAGGCTAAACAGACAATTTAAACCTACAATAGGGTACCAGTCTTAAGTCTTATGTGACTTCAAGGTATACTACTCACTGTCTGTGAGATTCAACAAAGCTACAGTGTCTTATTATGTAAGAGATGTTTTGGTAATATTACATAGTCACAATCACTGATTACCTAATGTGTCTAACATTATTCTAAAAATATTATTATTTACATTCTCATCCAATCAATAAATAATTGTAAAACTATTATAAGTTATTTTCTAATTTTATTGTATTCATAATAGTTACTAATGTTATTGAAAAGACTGTTAATACATTTTTATGAACTTCCTGCTTTGACACTCAGTTTGGATAGCACAATGCAAAGAGGAAGGCAAGTTCATTTTGAGTAACAAAAATAATTCAAGTTGTTTATCAGAGTGTATTTTGTCTGCAACAGTAAGATACCAGACAGGAAACTGTTAATACTTAGTTCAAGAATTTAAGCAATTTAACAGGAAGTTTTCATGCTTGGATTTTATGGTAAGATTAACATTTGAACTACATAGCTGCTGTTCTTTATGGCATCCATATTTAGGACATAGAAATATAAATACCATGACTATATAACACATTGTAAAATTTCAATCTTCAATAATGTGATTTGCCACATAATGGCATTTGTAGTAGGACAGGAAACTGTTAGGACCCAGCAACAGTTATTGTTTGAGATTGTATTAGAAACTTAAAATTTTGAGCAATGAGCTGGTGGGTGCAGGAAAAGATGGAAGAAGAAAATTTACACAAAATACTAGACCACTCAAATTTTATGTGCTAAATTTTAGAAAAGTATTTATGTATACATATATATGAATGCATGTATTTCTGCCACAACCTGTTATTTGTATTGAATAATTTTACATTTAGTTGAATTGTATTGAATCGTATTGAATAATTTTACATTTACATTGTTTGTTAGTATGTAATTACCTCTTTTTAAAAACTCAAATGACTGTAGCATAACAATTTAATTTGTTCAAAGTATTAACCTTTGGATAAAGTTTCAATGAGATCCATCTCTCTTGTAATTTACTGCTTTAGAAGTTAAAGGGTTTGTATTCATTTTTCCTATAGAACTATTTGTAACCACAGTAAGGATTTTAATATATATATATATGTATGTATATAGTACAGTTTTCCTTGCCCCTTTATATTCTGTATTTCATTTGATTGTTATCCAATTAAATAAAGATGGTTTTCTTCTGTACAAATTCAAAATAAGTACAACAACATACTGATATATTCACCTTATTAATTACAACTTGGTAGAGTTAAAAGGGATTTTTACAGTCAATCAGTGAATTGATATTTTTAACCAAACTACAAGATTTTTTTCTAATACATAAAGCTAATTCAGTAAAATCATTTGAATTACATTTCTGGATGATGTGTTGTTATTTACAATTTTCTTCTTTTTTTTCTGAGAAAGTCTCTTTAGCCTAGGGTTGCCTCAGACTCTTTATTGAGGATATCCTAGAAATTCTGATTCTCCTGTCTCTAAAATACAGGCTAAAATGCAGATATAACCACCTTGCCCAGTTGATGGAAGATCTGTGAATCACACCCATGATGTTATGTATGCTACAAACAGAGCTGCATCCACACTTGTAACACTTTTAAATTGAGTGATACATAATTTTAGTAGAAATCTTAATTTGTACAATTATTCAAAAATAAATTGCTAATTATAAAAAAATGCATAGATGTATTGCTTGCAATGCTGTCAATTCAATGAAAAATACAGAGTTGGTCTATTTAATAATAAACATTTTAATTTTCTGAAGTTTAGAGATTTAGTAAAACCTTAGCTCTAAAATAAAAATTTTCAGTATTATTCAGCTAAAAATAAATTAAATTATAATTATGTACAGTTAGCTGAATACTATGTGAGTTAATAGAGGCTTTAGTTTTATCAGAGAAAGTATATACTACTATAATAAGTTAAATTGAAACAAATAGTTTTACCATGGTGTACTTATGTGCCACATCATGGAGCTCCACACAGCCCTGGGCATCTCCAAATGAGCGAATCCCTAGGCAGTTTGAAGGATGAAGTTGTCTTATGAGGAAATTGCAGCAGACATCAATGACCTGAGTCAGTTGTAAGAGACATGCTGCGGCTAGCAAATTTTCAATTGTGTCTTCCCTCAGTTGCAGCATACCTAAATGGTTAGAATTAGTAAAGAATGATTATACATCACATAATATCAGTCACAGATATCATAGGAGACGTTTTTTGTTGCCCTTTATAAGGCATCTATGTGTTTTAATGTTCTGTAGCTTCTCTAGGACTATGGTTTAAGACAAGAATACACAGAAGTCTTTATGTAACATACAAATAAGGAGAAGAAAGATTGTCAGACAAAATTACACAAAATAATTATAGCAAATGAATAGTGAATATTAAAGAATATTAACATAATAAGAATATTAACATAATATCTAAATAATAAGAAATAAGTATTTCTTATTAACTTAAGAAAAGCTTGCATTTCAATTTTATATTAACAATTTTATACTTTATACATACATAAAACAATATCTTAAATTTATACAATTTAAAAGTGGCGATAATATACAAATGAAAATGGAAAATCACATTAGTAGTCAAGGTTTATTATGACAAATTTTCTAAAGATGATAACATTGGTCATAGGTCTGGGAACAATTTTTTTTAAAGTAGAGATTTTGATTAAAAAAGCAAAAAATATTTTTATTTGATTTTTACATGTAAACTTATTATCTGGTAAAATTATTTTTGCCTCAATATTACATTCAGAATTCTGTCTCTCAAAATGAAGAGAATAATGCAGAGTACACAAATGCAAAACTGCTCAGTAGAATTAACATTTTTGTGTGAAGTTATCAGAACCAATGTAAATAATGTTTATAATATTCTGTTATGCTTGAGAATGAATTATTGATGTTTTATTGCAAATTTTTCTAATTGAAATATATTGCTATGGTTTTTGTATTTTAGTTAACCTACAGAAGTTATAAACATGTTTCAAATAATTTATATAAATTATATTTTTTTTGGTTTGTCAAATAGGGTTTCTCTTTATATAATAGCCCTGGTTGCTCTAAAACTCAATATGTGAACCAGGCTGTCATCAAACTCAGGAGATCTGCCAGTATCTACCTACCAACTGTTGTAATTAAAGGCATGTGCCACCATGCCCAGCCCTCAAATGGTTTACATAAACTATATATTTCTTAATAGTTTTTTTTATTCTAAGACAACATATATGATTTTTACAATCATAAATAAAGGAACATGAATTGTTATTTGATCTAATTTTTTCAAACTATAAAACACTTCCCAAGGCATGCTGTAGATCTACATATTTCATCTTGTTATATCTTGAACTGATTGGGGTTTTAAAGCATAGAACTGCTAATATCTCAGAAAAATAAAAAGTATAATCACATCCTATATTTTAAATTTACAATTACACTTATAACATTGCAGCTATTGAATCATAGAATAACTAGTCTTCATATTAGGTTTACTTCAACTAGCATGGTACTTAAAATTTATTTCTATTGAAGAATCAGGTAGGCTTTCCTTGCCAATTAACAAATCATATTACATAGCTAACAAATCTATATTTTTTCATATTATGAACATTCTGAGTTTTTATTTTTTATAATTATGACTAACACTAATATGACACCTATGGACACATTTTTATATGACTACAATCTTATTTTTCTTGGATCAACTTGATCATGGCAATTCACATTTTTATGTATGTTTGAAATTAAAATTTTATCAAGACTGACTGCACTTATGTTCAGCAAAGAGTTTGGCCTATAACTGTATTTTTGTTGTGTAATTTTGGTATTTATTCTTGTAACACACTTTTCATGAAATGAGTTGGGCAGCATTTCTTTTCTTTCTATTTTGTGGAATTATACAAGAAATATTGATATTAGTTTTTCTTAAATGCCTGGTAAACTTCAATAGTGAATGCAATTGTATTTGAGCTATATAAGTTGTATACTTGGAACCTTAAATTACTTTATCAATTTCATTGGTATTTTGTGTGTGTTTATAATATATTCTACTCCTTTAGATTTCCAATTTTTAAAATATATGTTTTAAAATACACTCTAATTAATCCCTGCATTTGACTGCTATCTCCTGTGACGTTTCCTCTATAGTTTTATTAAACTTATTTATTTTTGAAGGAACCAACTCTTTGTTTTATTTATCCTTTGTATTGTTATTCTTACCTATTTAATTAATGTGTGCCCTGATCATATTTTTGTCTTATGACTGCTACTATTCACATTAAATTGTTGTGATACCCATAATATTCATTAAGTTGCTTATTTGATATCTGTGTGTTTAATGTAGACATTTATAATTATAAATTTTGCTTTTTGAACTGCATTTACTTTATCCTAATATTTCTACTATGCCGTGTTTCCATTTTCCTTTGAAAGTAGAAATATTTTAATTTCCTTCCTGATATCTGTGATGACAAATTAATCATTTAATAATATGATAGTAAATGTCCATGAGTTTATATAGCTTCTGTATTTTTTATTGATTTCTGATTCTATTCAGTTTTAGTCAGATGGCTGCTATATTTATATTTAAAACTATTCTTATTAATTATCTATGATAAAGACATTATGACTGACCTTAATTCCAGCTCTAAAATCCAATAATATTTCTATCCCTGAAGGCACTTACAATCAGATTCACATTGTCTGCCCACAAAGTAAACAACTAAAATTGATATAGTTGAATTATGTCATTCTTTTAATTCAGACAACTTACCATCTTTTATATTCATGGTAAAATAATCCTCTATTCTTGTAGTAGCAATATTTACCAATATATTCCTTTGATTTTATATTAGGATGATTGTGGGATAATGCTCTTCTACACTATAAATATTTCTTACTCATACTGGTTTAATAAAATGCATATTGGCCAGAAATTAGGGAAGAAGCAGAAGTAGATTGCCCAGACTAGCGGAAATTTGTATAGAGGAAAGGCTGAACAGTAGTCATCAACCAGATGCAAAGAAAACAAGATAAGAATACTACACTGAAATAGAGGTACTTAACAACATGACAAAATACATATAAGAACTATGGGTTAATTTAAGTATAAGAGCGAGATAATAAAGAGCCTGAGCCATAGGCCAGTCTGTAAATAATATAAGCCTCTGTGTATTTATTTGTGACTGAGCAGCTGTAGAACCATCTGAGACAGAAATTTCAACTACAGGTGAATTCATTATTTTCTTTCTTTTATTTATTTTACTGATTTTAGAACGTGATTTATCTGCAAAATTGTATATTCCCATACTTGTAGAGCACAAATAATCATAATGTATAATATAATAATAATGATGATGATGTATAACATAGTAGTAATATTAGTTAATGTGTAATGTGAGTTTACCTGTATAAGCATACTGCACCAAAGAATTAAGTGCATTTGGATCTACTCCTTCCATCCTGACCTCTTCTTGTCTGGCTTCAAGCACATCATTAGTAAACATTGCAGCAAAATAGTCAGACACAGCACTGAGAACCAATCTAGAAACAGAAAGATTGAATCAATACATATATCAATCAACAGTATCACCAATAATAAGCAATGCTTTCAGTAAGTTTATGAAACTTGTCAATATGCTTTCTCTATAAAAGTTCACAATTGAAAGGCATGGTTGCAAGTGCCTTTGATCCCAGGGAGGCATGGTTAGGAAGATTCTGTGAGTTCTAGAATAACCTGGTTTACATATCAAGTTCCAGGCCAGACCGGAATACATAGTAAGAGTCTGACTCAAAAAATAATAATAAAACATACAAAATACAATTTGTTAAATTGTACTGATATCAGGAAGTGAAATTTAATAGATTGATCTTTTTAGAGTTTATGTTATTTTGTTTGAATCACCAAGATCTCCAATTTTGGCTCTTTTAATATTGGACAAAATAATATTTTTTTTAATATTTCAAAGAAAAAATGATTTCTCAATCATCCAATTTCAGTTAACAGACCATTCCTCATTCATACTTGTATCCTTTGGTTTTTCTTTCTGTACAATGATATTTACCGGTGAGCTGGGATTTTGAGAGGTCCAGCAATTAGTAGCACGTCACACAATTTTTTTTCTTTCAAATAGCTTTCCATTCTACAGAGAGTAAGATTTGCATGGTTTTGAGAACAGAAGTTATCCAAGGAATTGATATTCATTTCTTCAGGTTCCTCAAGAGATAGCCTAAAATTTAAGCAACACAAAAATATGATTTATTATATTATTTTTTACATTTCAATCTTCTCCATGTATATGTCTAGTAGAAATCTAGTCATGACTTTTATATACAACATATTTTAATAAACTACATCAATTTTGTCTCTAACAATAAATATTTTACTATTCTTACTGCCTAAATTTCCATTTAAGTGTTTATTCATAGTATTTTTATACAGAACAACATTACAACTAGAATTTTGTAGCCAAAAGTTTCTGACCCATTCAGACCCATGGTCCATACAAAGCTCTCCCTCTGTAATCTTTCATCTGCAGATAAAATAAATGCTTAGAGGCTAATATTAATTGCAAGCTGTTTGTCCTATGGCTCAGGCTTATTACCCTAGCTCTTACAACTTTACCCAACCCATTCTTATTAATCTACGTATTGCCCTGTGGTTCTGTGGCTTTACCTGTGTTCCAGAACATTTTGCCCTCTCAGCAGCTGCCTGTAGTGTCTCTGGACTCTGCACTTCTTCTTTATCTATGCTTGGAATTCCCTCCTGCCTCTAAGCTTCTTTGCCATAGATCAAAACAGTTCTTTATTAACCAATAATGAAACATATTTACAGCATATAGAAAAACATCCCACATCACTTCCCCTTTTCTATTTAATCAATATGGAAGGTTTATATTTTGACATAGCAAAATTACATATAACAGCTATCAAGCAAGAATTACTTTTAATAATTAGCCTATTTGTATTTTGCAAATTTAAAGAAAATATTCTATCACCTACCTTATCTTTGTGAGTCCAAAGTTTTATGTTTAATTTATCTTTTATTTTAACTAAAAAAACCCTATAGTTATAACTTTTAGGATGTCTTTCTGTATGCTGTGAATTATCGTTAGATAATAAAGGAACTATTTTGGCAGTTTATAGGCAGGTGGGAATTCAGAGCATAAATAAAGGGAAAGGCTCAGAGTCACAGGAAGATATTGCAAACTGCCACCAAGAAAGCAAGATGTAAAAGTAAAGGTAAGCCATAAGCCCCATGACAAAACAGATTAGTAGAAATGGGTTGAGTTAAAATGCAAGAGCTATCTGGCAAGTAATATGACTGAGCATAGGCCAAACAATATATAATTAGTAAAATATTCCATGTGATTATTTTGGAATGTTGCTCTGGATCTCAGTGCTAGGCCAGTTGAGAAACTTCTCACTACAGATGATCTAGAAAGCAGAACTGGTCCACATGGCAGAGTGAGTCTAGTCCTTTCTCCAAGAGTTGGAGGGATCAAAAATGAAGAGCAAATGCATACACCCAGTCTTAAACTGGCCTGGCCATGCCCTGTACACAGGTCCTCAGGGCTCAAATGCCACAACTCTAGGTCAAGGTGATATTGCCCGATTCCCACTACAATAACTATATTATCTTCAACTCCATCAAAAACCACAGGATATAGCACTACCTGATTAAACAGAAAGTACATTGAAAGCAACTTCCAAATATTAAAAATGACAGAGACATCTGGTTGCCTGGACAATCACTCAAAGTTCATTTGTAACATTGGGGCACCCATCTTCAGCCTACAGGCCTAGAGTCTCTAGTAGACCTTTTAATGAAGCACGGAATTTGAAGGACTGTTCCACTCATTCTAGCATATTTAGTCAGTTGCATCTACCTCTGTCCTGCAGAATGTCTGGCAGTTTTCTCTATGAAGCAGAAACCTGAAGGACCACCACAGCCTTTTCTGGCAAAGTTTCAGAACTCACTTAACTATGGGACCTGCATATCTAGTTTATACAGCATACTGTAAAACAGTCAAGATGAGAGCAGTCTGTTGCTCAGTGGTCAACCTTTGCCACAAAGAATGTAAGCTGCATATGGAGTTTCTTTGATGCCTTTCATCCTCTTTAAGTAGAGTATGACATTTTAAATGCCATATAGGTCTTTGTAATGTTTGAAAATTATCTAATTGAAATATATCTTTGTATACCTAAAAAACATAACTAATGTGACTATAAATTTATCATAGATGATTGACTATTAATCTGTGATTCTTAATTATACATTATAATTTTAATAAGTCACATAAGCGTAATGCCTTAAACAAGAATAGAAATATACATACAGAATAAGAAAATTAGCTTTAAATTTGTTTTAATTAACTAAAATCCACACAAGTGTAAGATATTATAAAATTAATATTTGTTTTTTGGAGCAAAGTAGATTTAATAATCTATATTTTTCTATATTATATCTGCCCTTTTTCCTAGAAAGGAATTGACTATGACCATTACCCATTTATAGTAAAACCAAACATTTATAAACAATTTTTTTGGAAATTGGCTTTAGATTTCCATAAACTATTTCCTGATGATGCTGATCTTATGGGGGTCTTATGGGTGTCCTTAGTTGGTAGCCTTGAAGCTGATATGGCCATCTGTTCCCATCAGAGAATTTTTTTAGGATGTCTTCTTGATCAAACCATATTAGGCTGGAAACAACCCACAATTTCTCATCTTCTGTGGATATAAAAGCAGAACCTCTTTTCCAAACCAACATATCCTTAGACACAAATTTCAAAGACAAAATACTTTTAAAACATACATATTGGTTTAACTTAATAGCCTTTTTCAACCAAATGCCTTTCTGTTGGTAGCTTATTACCAGTCACAAATTTAAAAGAAAACACAATAATAGACATAATCCATACTCTGAATATTTTCAAACTTTATGCAGCTTATTAAAAACTCTATTTTAGGCATGACTTTGAAATTTAAGGATTCCTGTTGGAGCATGGCAATCTTCCTTTGAGGTACAGTTGCAAGGTGTCTGCCTTTTCTGTTTGTTCCTGTGCCCCTGAAGGGAGGATTGCTGCTGCAGTCTTGTGGGATATTTCAACCTTCCAGGTATTTCCCTAAAGTTCAATCTTGTATCAGGGAGTATTTATATAACCTCTTAATAAATTTTAATCATTTTATAAAAAATAAACGACTTTCTCTGTCCTTTTTCTTATCTCTCTCAAGCTTATATTTTTGCTATTACACATTGTAACTTGTGTAGGGGTTATCTTCATCCTAATCTGTTTTATTGTGCATATTTAATTATTTTCTAAACATGAGAGTTTTTAAATTGCTAAACTGTGAAAGCTGCTCTGGCTGCTGTCTTTGCTCTGGTTGGCTTTTCAATATGTCAGGGTCCTGCGTACCTTCCTAATTCTGGGAAGCAGTATTAACCATCTTGGAGCTATGTTTTTAAGTTGACAAGTGTGCTTCTAAATTCAAAAGCAGTGACTGGGAGAAGCTTCTTTGTACCTCAGCCTGTGATAGATTGCTTTTAAAATTGCCATGCTGTTTAGCTCATGGCAGAGGCCGGCTTCATTTTGCAGGCTGCTGCTGACATGAGACCCGAAGACTAGTGAGGTCCTGCTTTTATGCATACAGAATCCTTTTAAGGCTTTTTCATTGCTTGATTGTGGGTGCCATCTGCAGCCAGAAGTTTCTGACCCATCCACACCCAAAATCCTGACAAAGGTCTTCCACCTACAGTCCTGCAGTCATGTATAAAATAATTAAACAGAGGCTAATAATAATTGTAAATTTTTGGTCTATGTCTAAGGCTCATTACTCTAGCTCTTACAAATTAACTCAACCAGTTCTTATTCATTTATGTATTGCCATGTGGCTCTGTGGCTTTACCTATGTTCCATTACATCTTGTCTTTTCAGTAGCCTCCTACAGTGTCTCTTGACTTTACCCTCTTTCTCCTTTATTTATGCTTGAAATTTCCACCTGCCTCTGAGCTGCTTTGCCATGGGCCAAAAAACTTGATATACGAACCAATAATAAAGCATATTCATAGCATGCAGAAAGGCATCTCACAACAGTATTTTAATATGTTTAAATATAATCCACAAAATATCACCCTATTTTGTGCTATTTCCTTAATTCTTATAGCTGGAATCATTATGTTTAGGATCAATTCCAAATAATATTTTCAATAAAGATGATAGACATAGATATTGTCAAATTCTCATTCAAAGACATTCATCCTTTCTAAGGAGGATCCATGTGCCACATTTACCTGCATTGTTTTAACATTCTTTTTCATAGGTAGGTTCAAATCACATCTCACAACTACATTCTAGTCTCTTTGGTGTGTAAGAAGGTATATGCACACTATGGAAAGAGAAACCTGAACACTAGCCTGGCCACAAAACCCTTGTCAATCTGTCTTGCCTTCAAGAAGTTCTCGAAAAATGGTGGCTCAGACCATTTAAGGTGGACAACCAATGACTGGTCTAGTATGAGGCCTATCTGATGCCCTACACTGATAGGATATCCAGGAACTTGGAGATAGTACATCCCTGAGACCTATGGTAACACAAGACACAACTGGCAAAAAAAATGAAAGACCTTTAATGATATTCTGTCATTATGATTGATAGAACAGCCAGTGCTTTGTCATTAGAGAGGCTACCTCTGGCAACAGACGGAACCTGGTGCCAAGACCCAAAGCAGGATATTATGCAGATAGAGTATAAATTAAAAGATTTTACTGGGTCACTTCTCTTGAAGATTAATGAATCCTACAGAACAGGGGGCAGAAAGATTGTAGGAGTCAGAAAGGATGAAGGGCTTCAGGAAAACACAATGGAAACAACTGAAAATGGTTCACATGGTATCACAAAGACTAAAGCCTCAATCTATAAGCTTGCATGGTCCTCTGTGCATATGCTATCCTCTGCATATATGCTATGGCTATTAGCTTGAAGGCAGACTAACGGTGGGAGCAGGTGTGTCTCTGACCTTTTTGCCTTAACTTGTGACTCTTTCCTTCCTATTTGGTTGCGTAGTCTAGCCTTGCTATGAAGGTTTTTGTCTTGCCTTACTGTATCTCATTATGCCTTGAATGGCTATCATATCTTAGATATTTGCTCTTTGCTGAAGAGGAAATGGAAAGGGAGTGACTCTGATAGAGAGAAAGAGTGAGGGGGAGTGAGAATGAAGAACTATGATTGGGATGCATTGTCTGAGAAGAGAAACTCTTTTCAATATAAAAAAATTAAAAACAAACAGAAACAAAAACCAAACCAAACAAACAAACCAAAATAAAGTCTGTTCTACCAAGATCTCTCTTTTTAGCTCCATAATGCCTAGCTCATTATTTAGTTGAATCATTTGTCTATGTGAAACTTAGTTTCTGTGCTTGTTCATTCTGAATATGAATTTTCTATCAGGTGTACAGGTGGTAAATATTTTATTATATTTTGTGTTCATTATTCACTTATTTTACTGTTTCCTTATCTGTATAGAAGCATTTGGTTTTGTTTTATGAGGTGTCAGTTATCAATTATTGGTCTTAGGTAATTCAGAAATCTTTTTTATACCTGTATCTTGTAGGACTATGTAGGTTTTCTTCTAGCAGCTTATCACTTTAATTTTAAAACTGATGTGCTTTACCCTCTTGGATATAACTTTTGTGGAGGATAATATATATGGTTTCAATTTCATTATTCTACATGAAAACATGTAGTTTTACCCCAATTACATGTTGTAGATGTTATGTTTTCTTTATTGTGGGTTTTTTTCATTATTTTTGTCAAATATCAAATGGCTGGATTTACAAGGAACATATGTTTTGGTTTCCTGTTTCATTTCAGGGTCCACTATTTTGGTGCCAGTGTCATATTTTTTTATTATTGTTATTTAATACCTTAAAGTCTAGAATAGCCTTGAGAATTATTATTATTAATAGTAGTAACATTTTTATTATTTATTATTTTGCTCAGTATTGATTCATTTTTCTGGGTTTCTTTGTGGTTTCATATGAGTTTTAGGATAATTTTTCTATTTTTGTGAAGAATGCTGTGGGGAATTTTTAGGGACTGAACTGAATTTGTAAATTGCACTGGTAGAGCAGCCATTTCCACAATAATAATTATACTGATTCATTTACATGGAGTGTATTTCCATAGTTAAGCTTTATCAATCTCTCTTTGTAGAAATTTAAAGTTTTCATTGTAGAGGAATTTTATTTCCTTTGGTGAGCTTCATAACTATATTTATTGTCTTTCATGCTATTGTAGGTTGATGTGTGTCCATAATATTTTTTCTCAGTATGTTTTCTGTGGTTTATACAAAGGCTAATAATATTTGCAATTTGATTTTGTACCCTACCACTATGATGAAAATTTTAATTGGTTCTATATGGTTTTTTGTTGGGTTTTGGAATCTTTTACATGTCAGAATTCAGAAATTCTGTTGTGAAACTGTCTTTTCTAAAAATGTTTGCAAAACTTAGACCAGAACAATGCCAATATCACTAGACATATTTACATGAAGGAGGGAAATTTTTGCTGGATCTGAACCCCAGGGGAAAAAATATAAGCCACTAATGTCTACTGGAAAGAGAATTAGCTTCCTCATTTACAAGGTCCTTTATTGCTTTTCTAAAACAGTATGATCAGCCTTAAAAATAATATAAACACCAGTCCCATAGCTTCCGTTTCTGCTCCCGGACTAGTGCTGTCTGCAGAGTCCCAGCACACTCTGAAAGCAGGGGCAAATAATCCCTCCCGGTCACCATACTCACAGCTCCAGCTGAGGGAGATTGCATGGCTACTCACCACCACCTAGAACTGAGCATGCCAACAACTGCAGGGGGTCTCTGAAGGACAGACTCAGACCCTGCCCAGAGGTGAGGAGGGGTCACCAGGTCCAAGTGCCTATATCCCAGCCTGGGAGGGAGAGTTAAGCTCTCATAGCTTTCATTTCCGCTTCCGGACCAGCGCTGTCTGCAGAGTCACAGCACACTCTGGAGCAGGGGCGGATAATCACTGCTGGTCATCATACCCAAAGTTCCGGCTGAGGGAGTTTGCACGGCTACCCACCGCCATCTCAAACTGAGTGTGCCAACAACTGCAGGGGTCTCTGAAGGACAGACTCAGACCCTGACCAGAGATGTGACAGCAGGCACACAAACCCAAGTGCCACAACTGACCAGGAGTCATCTAATCGTGAACCACTGAAGCCATGGGCAAACTTCAGTGCAAAAAATTGCATAATAATACAAAGGACAACACGGTAACTCCAGAAGAGAGTGGCGATCTTACGAATACAAGATCTGAACTGAGCAATGAAGAGGAAACAGAAGGAAGCAACACCATAAATTCCTTTATGATGATCATCGAAGCTCTCAAAGAAGATATGAAAAAAAGCCTTAAAGAAATAGAAGAAAATACAAACAAAAAATTGGAAGAGATGAACAAATCTATGAAAGAAACATGCCAGGAAATAAGAGCTGAAATAAAAGCTGAAATAGAAGCAATAAAAAAAAGGCACAAAATGAGGCAAAGATAGAAATAGAAAACATGCTCTGCGGCGTCCCAGCGCACTCTGGAGCAGGGGCAGCTGAACTCTGCACCTGGCCACACCCGCAGCCCCTGCTGCTCAGGGAATCTACTAGGAGCCCTACTGCGACCCCGATCTGAGTGAACTGAGCAAACCAACTGCAGGGGCCTCTGAGGGGCGGTTTCGAACCCTGACCAGAGAGGTGACAGGAGACACACAAA
>PVIH01025708.1:0-20149 GCA_004025045.1 Sigmodon hispidus | reverse complement strand
CCTTGATAAGCCATGCTTATCATTCTTATCCTCTATATAGTTATTGTTAACTCTTCCACATTTTAAATTCTTTTTACTGTGTTTTTTTTTAATAAATACAAAATAAAGGAAAAAAAAAAAAAGAGTTTCTTAGGATAATCCATTTTTCATTATATAATTATAATATCTAATATTAATTTTACTAATTAAAATGCATAATGAATAAATATGACAGCCACTATCAAAAAGCAAATAATAAAACATCATGTCTGAAAATTAGGCATGCTGACAATTATGTCCTCCCAAAATCACAGTGCAAAGCAGAACATTTTATACATGAGGAAGTTCTAGTAACCAGCTTACACAGAAAGTGTTCAGGTCCGATCAACTAATTTAAAGTTACAAGGACGAAGGATGTATTACACATAAGCATGTGATGTCAATCAAGCCTGTCCAAAATTTTTACTATTTGCTACAAACTGATAAGATCTATTTACAGAGCAGTAGTTTGAAATGTCAAAAATGTGTAAGCCATTTAATGTTATACACAGTTAAAACTGTATTGATGAACTTAAAGACATTTTATTTGAAAGATGTTTAAAAAGATTATAGGGCCATCTAACCATGAATTAAGTTATGATGTCTTTCAATTATTGTTAGCAAACTATCACAGAAAATAAAATAGTCCTTATAATTTATCATAAAGCTATAGTACTTTTTAATGTTGGGAAATAAAGACTAGCTATAAAATTCATTTAATATAAAACTTATATTTCTAATTTCTTCATGAAGATTAAAGTTCAAATATGCTCTAGAGATAAACAGAAGCAATTTATTGACAAAGGTGAATTTGCCAAGCTATTTCTGACCACATTAGAAATAATAGGCTATCATTATTTAAAATTACTTTATACATTAAGTTTGAAAAGAAAAATATTTATATCTAAATTTTTAATAAGAGAAACGAATTTTAACCACAGTTCTGGTCCTAATAGTGACAAAATATTGAATGTATTCCAGTTTTAACAAACTTTAAAATAAAAGTAAAAAAGAGCGCTTATCCTCAAAAAATGCGTATTCATATGGCATTTACTCAACTATCTTCATAGCATCAAGATTTCTAATAATAAGAACTTGAACACAACCTATATGCCCCTCAACCAAAGGATTGTTTTCTAAAAATGTGGTACATCTACACAAGGGCAAAATACTCAGGGGAAAAAAATGAAATCATGAAATTTGCAGACAGATGAATAGAACTAGAAAATGGCATCCTGAGTGAGGTAACCCAGATCCAGAAAGAAAAACATGGTATGTAATCATGCATAAGTAGAAATTAGACAAAAAGCATAACCAGACTATATCCCAAAACCCCAGATAAGACAGATAACAAAGAGTACTCTAAGAAAGACATGCATTAATCTATTTTTAAAGTAGTTATGAAATGTAAAGGCCTTAGACATTTAAAATATTCAATTAACCAGACACTCGTTCCTTCACTGTCTAGTCATGTTAAATAAAAAAGATTTTACAGGCCGCTCTGCAGACGCTGCTGTCTCCTCTTATCGCTTGCTGCAGCCATGGTCAACCCCACCATGTTCTTCGACATCACGGCCAACGACGAGCCCTTGGGCCGCGTCTCCTTCGAGCTATTTGCAGACAAAGTTCCAAAGACAGCAGAGAATTTTCGGGCTCTGAGCACTGGAGAGAAAGGATTTGGATATAAGGGTTCCTCCTTTCACAGGATTATCCCAGGATTCATGTGCCAGGGTGGTGACTTCACACGCCATAAAGGCACTGGCGGCAGGTCCATCTATGGAGAGAAATTTGAGGATGAGAACTTCATCCTGAAGCACACAGGTCCTGGCATCTTGTCCATGGCAAATGCTGGACCAAACACAAACGGTTCCCAGTTTTTTATCTGCACCGCCAAGACTGAGTGGCTAGTTGGCAAACATGTGGTCTTTGGGAAGGTGAAAGAAGGCATGAACATTGTGGAAGCCATGGAGCATTTTGGGTCCAGGAATGGCAAGACTAGCAAGAAGATCACCATTTCCGACTGTGGACAACTCTAATCTGGTTGATGTGCGGGCTTCTTACCCACCAGACCATTCCTTCTATAGCTCAGGAGAGCACCCCCACCCATCTGCTCGCAGTGCCCTGTAATCTCTGCTCTCACTGAAGTTCTTTGGGTTCCATATTCTCCTCATTCCCCTCCAAGTCTAGCTGGATTGCAGAGTTAAGTTTATAATTATGAATAAAAACTAAGTAAGAAAAAAAAAAGATTTTACACACATAAAGAGAACCCAAAACAAACAAACAACAACACAAAACAAAACAAAAAACAAACAAACATGCATTGATCTCCCTAGGAAGGAGAAGTAGATAAACTAGGTGCTTCGGGAAGCCTGGAGGAGAGGTGGGAGGTATGGTCAAGAGGAAATAGAGATGCAGTAGGAAAAGAAAAATCAGAGATACCTTGATTGAGGGAGCCATTATGGTGTTAGGGAGAAAAATTGTAATAGGAAAATTCCCAGAGATCCACAAAGATGACCCCAGCTAAGACTCCAAGCAATAGTGTGGATGGTGCCTGGACTGGCCTTCCCCTGTAATCAGATTCATGACTACCCTAATTGTTATCATAGAACTCTCACTGGCCCCAGTTGCTGGAGTCAAGCCAAAGAGAGGGAGTAGGGATTATATGAGCAGAGGCAACAAGATCATGATGGAAATCAGACAAAGAAAGCTGACCCAAGCTAGTGGGAACCCACTGACTATGAACTGAAAGCTGGGAAACCTGCATAGAATAACTAGTCCGCCTAAATGTGGGTGAGAGTTGTGTGTAGTGGGATTATGTTATGTTGCTCCTATTTCCTGTCATTGTAAATATTTGTCCCGCCTATGGGTTTAATAAAAGTTGATTAGCAAAAATCAGACAGATGGGAAGTGTGGGCAGGGCTACCAGGCTAAGAAAATTCAGGAACATCTCTCAGAGCAGAGACAGACCTCACAGAGTCTCCAGAGAGACAATGCACATGGCAGGAGACACAGAGAAAAGAAGTTGAAATGCTGATGTGAGAAAAGGCATCGAGCTGCATGGCTGATCAAGATGGGTTGAGTTCAGATGAAAGAGCTAGCAAGTTATATGCCTAGGCCCTAGCCTGATCAGCATAAAAATAATATAAGCTCAAATGTGATTATTTGAGGCTAAGCAGGACTGAGAGTGATACCAAACCTCTGGTCCAGGCCTAGAAAAACCAGGCCAGGAACTAATGCAACAGTTGTGTGTCTTAGTAGTATGCTGGGCCTCTGGCACTGGAACCAAGATATCTCTAGATTGTGTCAAGGTAACAAAAATAAATCTAAGTAGCACAGCGGTATGATCAGTATATATTACAGTAAAGTTTCAAAGAACTAATAAAAATCAAATAAATAATAAAATATAAGTCTAAAGAGTAGATCAAAATCAACTACTTTTATGTTTAGTTGGTTTTTAACTAATTTCATATAAAAAATGCTAAAGTGTAAGTGCTGATTCAAATTTTGTACCAATTCAATATATCTTCTTATTCTGGTTGGGAATCTGTTTCCAAACTGAATAGCCAGAAATGACATTGAGGTATGTTATATAAACAAGTACATTGAAAATATTATTCAAAATTACTCACTCTAATGCCCAACAAAAGAATTAAGCATTACAATAAGCTTAACAAAAAGACAAGACCACTATAAAGCAAATGGTGGAACAAATTTAAATTGATCAATTTAAACTTGGAGATACCATATATGTATGCACTGAATTATATAATGATCCTTATTTTAAGTAAGTTATAGGTGCAATATTCCAATCAAAATATGATCAAGCTAGTTCTAAAATGTACATAAAACTAGCCAGGTCAAAATAATATAAAATAGTTGTTTAAAAAAGAAAGAAAATAAAGAAATATAGGAAAGTTATAAAATCTCAAAAATAAAATATAATAAATTTCTTTTAAAATGCTTTCACCTCAGTATAATACAGTAGCTTCTTACACACAGAAGACATGGAAAAAAGAAACGTGCTCAGGACTAAGTAAAACCAGAAGCACAGCACTAATGACTGTAGTCCAATGGAGAAACTCCTTTGGGTCTTCAAAATCAATTAACATTGCTAATTAATTAGCGACTCTAATACAATAGATTTCAGTTTTGACTAAGGACTAGGATCAGAAAATTTCCAGGAGTGAAATTAATTGGTTTTTTTCCCTACACATTGATAAACTAAAATGATATCTGCTTTTAATTTGATCTTTTGTTTATTCCCTGACTATGTTATTATTGACAATATATGTTATGTCTTCTTTAGAATTTTTCAACTTTGCCTTATGATGCTAAATCATTTTATTCTTAGAATAGATCCATCAGCTCCACCCATGGCTGATTTTTACCCCTGCTGCTCTCTATTGCTCCTTTCTCAAGGTGCTTCTTTTTCTCCCTTTCCTGTCAAACTCAATCCCTGTTCTTTGTTACACCACACTGAGTTCTTTTATCACAGACTCAAATGATTTTCTCACAAAACCTTTCAAGGCTTGGCAGTCATTCAATGCTTAACCCAGTATATTTATAAACAACCACACACAGACTTGTGCGCAGACACACACACTATTTTCAAATGTTTTAAATGTTATGTCGACCAATTCTTAATAATTAAAACAGAAACATTTCTTACAAAAATGTCCAAGAATAACTAATGTTTAAGAAAAATCTCTATATGCATAACAGCCTAATTTTATGTTAAATATTGCTTTTGATTTAAAATTTTTTGCAAAAATTCCTCTGCTTTATCTGTAATTACCAATATGTTGATATATAATGTAAACGCTTTTTTTTCTCCTGGATGTTTTTGGTTTCATTGAGTTTGTGGTTTTATAAATTTATGAATTTTCATTTCTATTTTAAAAATATTAAGAATCCCAAAATACAAAGTAACATGGCACTAAATAGTCACCCAGTAGGATTTAGTCACTATGTAATTTAATTAGTAGGTAAAGTGACATTAGCATCAGTCTTTTGTGGTACATGATCTGGTATTTTAAAAGTATTATTGTTCATAAAATGTTCTAATCAAATAGGTAAAAGTTTTAAACATGAGCCAGATATTGAAGTGTGTAATAATATGTTTAATCTACTAGTATTTCAGGAAGCTGAGAGAAGTGTATTTGACTCACAGATTATAGCTCATCATTTATGGAAGTTAGGGACTTAAGCAGAAATTTGAATGCAGGAGCTGACACACAGACCACTGAGAAATCTTGTTGCCTATCTTTCTCACTATGACATGTTCACCATACTTTCTTATACAAACAAGAACTACCTGTCACATTCATCCAAATATATCTTTTCATTTTTGCTTACTAAATAGATACAAGTGCTCCCAAGTTTTCTTCTCTGTGTTAAATTCTGTGATTCTATTGATCATAACATGGATATCATTGATTAAGAGCTAGTATCCAAATATAAGCAAAGATATTTCATATTTGTCTTTCTGGGATCATGTTACAGAACTCAGTAATATTTTTTTAATTTCATGAATTTATCCAAGAATCATATAATTTTAATTTTATATTTGTAATGACTGGGTGATATTTTATTGTATAAATATGCCATATTTACTTTATTCATTCACATGTGGAGGAACATGTAGGTTGTTTCCAGTTTTGAAGTATTAGGAATAGTAAATCAATGAACATAGTTGAATTAATGTTCCCATAGTAGGTAGGATAAATTACTTTTGAGTAATTTGCTTAGAGAGTATAACTTGATCTTGAGGTACACTGACTCTTATCTTGTTAAAGAATTGTCACATTGTTTTCCAAAGTGATTGTACAACTTTACACTGTGAGAATGAATGGATAAGTGATACATCTTCAACAAAATTAATAGTGGCATGAGGAAGAATGTTACTCTATCCATACTTTTCAGGCTGCTCAAAACTATAAATGAAGTTGCTCCATCACTCATTCATTGCCTTTTTATAGTTTTTACTTCTGAACATTTAATTTTTAATAAAAAAATCTGTTGTCCATAGGTTTGTGGATTGGTGGCTAGGTTTTAATTAAATTCATTGTTTAACATGTTCATTTTTGTGCCAGTACCATGCTATTTTATTACTCTAGCACTATAGTACAGTTTGAGTTTGGGGACGGCAATACCAAAAGCAGACCTTTACTTATTCTAGATTACTTTAGGAATAGTTAATTTTTTATTTGTTTTCTTGATTTTGCAGTTGAGATTGAAATGATCTTTACAAGATCTGTGAAGAATTACTTTGGAATTTTGATGGATAATACATTGAATATATAGATACATTTGATAGGATGGAAATATATCAATACTCTGATATATAAGATTACTGACCTATGCATCTTGTGATAGTTTCTTCAATTTATTTCTCCAAGACTTATTTTTTTAATTATATAAATCTTTTACTTGCTTAGTTACAGTTCCTCATCATTTTTGAGGTCATTATGAAAAGCTTAGTTTTTCTATATTTTTCCTCAATATGTTTATCATATAAATAAGAAGGCCACTAATATGGTAAATTTATTATGTACCTGGCTTCTTTGATTAAAGTGTTTTTAATCTATATAAGTTTCCTAGTGGGATTACTAGAGTCAGTTATGTTTATTTCCATATCTTCTGCAAACAACAATAATTGGAATTCTTCCTTTTAAATTGCTATCTCCTTCATCTCCTTCAGTTATCATCTTGCTCCAGCTAAAACTTCAAGTGTTAATTCCATAGGTATAGAGAGAGTGGACAGCCTTGTATTGTCTCTCATTTCAGTGAAATTGCATGGAGTTTCTCAACATATTTTTACCCTAATGTGGTCAGTCCTTGATGATGTTATGTATTTTTAAGATGAAGCAGAATTATGGGACCTTGATTTTTTTCTTTAACAATATATTTCTTTTCTATTTTAAAATAACTGAATTAGGAAAAATGCTCATATGCTTATAATTTTGATAAATTACCATGCTATCCACATTTTCTTAATGGTAATAAAATCTATGCAGATTAAAAGTTTGAATTGACAGTTAAGAACGTGGATTCATAGGTATGTGGATTAATGTCAGGGTCTTAATTAGATTCCATTGATCTACAAGTCTGTTTTTATGCTGGTATCAAGCAGTTCTTAATACTATATTATCTGATTTTTGAGAAAAGGGCTAAAATATTCAATGGACAAAATATAGTAACTTCAGAAAATTGTGTTGGCATAATTGGATGGTAGTGTGTGGAAAAATAGAAATAGATACAAACCTATCACATTTCACAAAACTCAAATCCAAGTGGATCGAAGATCAGAATATAAATGTAGCTACACTAAATTGATAGAAAAGAAACTGGGCAATACTCTCCAATGCATTGGCAAAGGTGACCACTTCTTAAATATAACACCAGTAGCACAGACACTAAAACCAACAAACAATAAATGGGAACTCCTGAAACTGAGAAGCTCCTGTAAGGCCAAGGACACAGTTACTAAGACAAGAGACAGCGTACAAAATGGGAAAAGATTTTTACCAACCATACAAGTGACAGAGGATTGATCTCTAAAATAGAGAACTCGAGAAACTAGAGCCCAAACGCCAATTAAAAAATGGGGTTCAGAACTAAAAATGAAATTCTCAGCAGAAGAATTACAAATGGCTGAAAGGTACATGAAAAAATGCTCAACATCTTTAGCCATCAGAGAAATGCAAATCAAAACAATTTTAAGATGCCACCTTGTACCTGTCAGAATGGCTAATATTAAAAATACAGATGACAGCCTATGCTGGAGAGGATGCAGAGCAAGGGTAACACTTCTCCATTGTTGGTGGGAGTGTAAACTTCTTCAGCCACTCTGGAATGCTGTATGGTGGTTTCTCAGAAAACAGTGAATCAATCTGCCCAAGGATCTAGCAATACCACTTTTTGGCATATACCCTAAAGACACACATTTGCTACATAAAAGCATTAGCTCCACTATGTTCATAGCAGCAGCATTTGTAATAGCAAGAACCTGGAAACAACATACATGCCTTTTAACTGAAGAATGAATTAACAAACTGTGATAAATCTACACAGTGGTGTACTACTCAGCACTAAGAAAAAATGATATCTTAAAATTCGAAGAGAAATGGATGGAATTGGAGAATATCCTCCTGAGTGAGGTATCACAAGCCTAGAAGGATAATCAGGGGATGTACTCACTCATTAGTGGACTTTAAAAAAGGCATTCTTATTTCATTGAAAGATTATGGTTGAATTAAGTGCTTTAAAACACATAAGAAAATTAAGAGTTTATATTTCCCTTGTATAATTATTAGTATACACATTGAAGATGTAATGTCTCAAGACATCTTCATACTTCAGATATATTTGAATATACACATTTACTCAGTGTAGTAAAGAAAGCCAATATGGGGTTGAAAAAAGACCAGGAGCTAGTGTCTCACCTATGAGATCTCACAGGATGCCCCTGCCGAGGTCTCAAAAAAATAGTGAAGATGTTGCCTAGAGAAGATTTCCCCTATAATAAAATTAATAGATAACAGAAGTTCCATCACAGAACTTGCATCCAACAATTAATAGAGGTAGAGGCAGAGATACATGGTTGAGGACTGAGCTGAGCTCCTGGTCCAGCTGAGAGCAGAAGAAAAGAGTCTATATGAGCAAGGGGATAGAGCTCATGAGGAAAACTCTCACAGTGATGACTGGCTGGAGCTCTGGAAAGCTCACTGAATTAAACAGCCACTGGGGAACCTTCAAGAAAAAGAATAGGCCCTCTAAGGATAGGCAGCTGTCCATTGACATGGGCAGCATGTGGAGCCTCAAGGGGAGAGATCAGACTATGTTTCTGTGCATGTATTGTCACTTTGGAGCCCATCTCCCAAGAGAAACACTTAGCTTAGTCCTGACATTAGGATGTGGACATCATACCTGCTTTGAGTGGATGTTGAGCTGATCCATATTGGGACTTCTTGCCCTTATCGGGGAGAGGATGAGGGATGGGAAGGAGGGAACCTGAAGGCAGACAGGGAAGGGTTGGGTGGGTGAACAGAAGGAGAGCAAGGGGATACATGGGGAAAAAGGACTTTATTTTCTAAAAGAAAGAAAGAAAGAAAGAAAGAAAGAAAGAAAGAAAGAAAGAAAGAAAGAAAGAATCAAAGACAAAAGAAGTACAAGGTAATTATACAACAAAACTGTGAGCATTTACCCAGTACCAGAACAAAGAATAATTTTTATCTCCAACATTGTTAAGTTTTGATTAGATACATTTAATATGGTGTTAAGTTGAACTTGTCTGAGCCTAGAGTATATTCATGTGCAAGGGACCTCTTTTTCAATCCAACCCATCAATCTGTGACTTTTTTGGGTAATTGAGATTGGTAATATTGAGAACTACTGATAAGCAGTAATTATTAATTATGGCTACTTTGTAATATGTTATGTGCTTCCTCAATCCTTTTGACTTATTGTCATAAGATAATTTAGTACGTTAGTACTCTTTTGTATAATTAACCTCTTCTGACTGAAATTTTCCTCCTAGTGTTGCTTACAGAGGTGGATTAGAAAATGCATAGTAGGTCGATAGTAGTACTGAATGTAATAGTCTTTTATTTTTTATTTCTTTTATTTTTGAATAAAGTCTCATATTTTAATGTGTATATCCCCTTGTTCAAATTTGCTTCCCCTGCCGACCCTTCCCCTGTGACTCATCTACCCATCTCCTCATCTCCTCCCCAGAAAGGGCAAGAGGTCCCAAGGTGGCTTAGTTCAGCATCTAGTCCAGGCAAGTCCGATTTTCTCATCCCAATTGTCAAGAACATGTAGCAGTCTTGACTGGCATCTGTGATCTCTCCATTTTTATATTATTGGTTCAATTACTTCTGGCTGAGAAGTAATTACTTCTCCCTGAGAAGTAGCGTTTTATATTAATGTCTGTTTATGTGATTCACTCTTTTCCCCTTGTATCTTTTATAATTCTTTGTTTGTTTGTCACATTTAATATTTAATTTTAATATTTTGATTTGTTTATATATGATGGGAAATGTCTTTCTGATCCTGTCATCCTGTTAATTTTGTGCTTTGCATGTTTCTTGTACTTTGATAATCACTATTCTTGGAAATAATCTTGTGCTTTTGACCTAGGATTCTTCTCCTTCTATTATATCTAGTATTTGCAGATAAGCTTTTGTAGTGTCTATTATTTCCTTGGCAATTGGTGTCTAAATATTTTTACTGTTGATTTAACAAATTATTGATTTTACACTTCATTTTTTCTACTTATTTTCAAGATTTAAAATTCTCACTTTCATGCTTTAGAATCTGTTAGTGATGCTTACTTTGGTGGTTTTTACTTGACATCTTGAGATTTTCCTTTCCAAATTTTTCTTTTATCAGTTTGGGTTTTCTCTAGTGATTCTTTTGTGGAATTTTACTTTTTTGTCTCAGATCGTTTACATTTTTTTATCCGATTGTTTCTATGGTCTCGATTAAGGAAATGATTCATATACTTTTACTGTCTGAAACATATTCATAATTTCTGGTCTAAAGTCTTCACTCATATTTTTCCCCCCACAGTGTAATTTGCTATAGGGTTGTTGGCTTTTAGAAGTAGCATATTGTCTCAACTGTCAGTGTTTGTGGATGTGCACTGGAACCTAGATATCTGGAATTACACTGATTGAAGTGTTTCTTGACCTAGATAAATAATCTTAGATTCACTGTGTTGGTAGCTGATTCTTTGGATACTTTTGTCCTTTCTCTATCCTAGTCCAAGTGTGGTGGCTATGGCATCCCTTTTGAAAATGCTTCTGTAGGTCTATGATTATCACAGGAAGAAAAGAAAATGAAAAAATAGAGACAAAGAAAGAAAGTTACAAAAAAGAAAAAAGAAAGAAAAAGGAAACTTAGCCAAAAGATGAAGTGGCAAAGAACTGGGAAAAATTTGCATCCCTATGAAGAGTTTAAATCAGCAGGGAATAAACTTAATCTGAAAGAGGGCTGTGTAAGTCTGAAAGAAGTGATAAGAAAGAAAAGAGGAATGGCCTCCTGTCATGTCACTCAGCCTTCACGGTTCCATGATATTCTCTTTATAAATATCTACATTGCAACACCTGTTTTTGTGAATCTACTGGATAAAAGTACATTCTACATGTGACAATGAGAAACTTCACCTGCATCTCAAAGTGATAGAAAGTTATATTTATTTAGATCACAGTAGAAATACATCTTTGGGTGGCCAGTTAGACAGTTGAATCTGTAATCAACTATTTATTATACTTGGGAACTGATAAATCAATGGCCAGGTCAATGTTGTATTGGATACTGGAAAGATTCCTGGAGAGTGAAAAGAAATGGTCAGATGACTTTCATTGTACTGTCCTACATCAATTTTCTCTTATCTGTAGACAAATATAATAAAGCATCTCTTTTCAGGTTTTGAAATGCCTGCCATTTATTATAGTTATTATTAACATGTCACTCATTAAATAACAATTTGTTGGTGTTGCTCTCATTTTTGTGCATCAATGTATAATTTTTTAATTTGTACTTTACTATAAGAATACACTGTGAAAAATCATCTCATTGTTTAAATATTTGTATTCCATATCAATAATTCTTTTTATCTCATATTTTCTTTTACTTGATGCTTCTATAACTCAATCCTTCAAATGTTAAAAAATGCTAATTATAAATGAGTTTTCTCTCAACTACTAACTTTTTTTACCTAAATATTTTTGTGTGAGTGTTATGATATGTTCACTGCTTTATACCTTTTTCCTTTTATACTCTTTCCACTACCAAGCCCATGAAAAGAATTCTCCCTACATGTTAGACTTAATTTTCTGTTACAATGACCTTCTTATAAACATCTACTTTTCTCACCTGAGTAAGAGTGGTTGGTACATTTTTCTTATATCCATAGTGTTATAAGTCAAGAATCTTACTTTGCATAAGCAGTATTTAAATGTTCAATTCATAAGTCAAATATTGTAACCTTCTATTTAGTTCCTTTAAAATACTGTACAAAGTGTAATATGCAGGTTCATTGACCATAATAACTTTGGTCTGTATAGTAATAAGGCTTGTTCTATATTTTGATCTTTCAAAAGTAACATGGTGTCATCTTTTAAAAAAGACCATATAATTTTTCATGTTTCATTATATTTACCACTTGATGGAGCAAGAGGACCATAGTTAAATTGTTTAAATTGGCTTACTAAAGTAGTAAATCTAAAGGGATAATTGAATTAGTATAGGCTAGTCATGAATTAAAGTGTGGTTGCTTTATCATGAATAGATCTAACCGACCATCCTTAATCTTTTTGAGTTTTATTACTGAGAATGAGACTGTTTGCAAACCTATTTAAAATAGAAAACGAACTTGAAAATTGTTCAATAAAAAATGTAAAGTTGTTGTTTTTTTCAGTAGTAATTCTATAGGTTACCTTGTTTTTTGTTTTATTCTTTTTTAATTTTTTGCAAGGAGACCAATTATCCTAATGATTTCAGTGTTGACTAGTTGGTCAGTTATTTTCTAACATTTTCTGATGAGTTGTAGTAAAGCCAATAGGAGTGAAACATATTCACATAATGTGTATTGGTTTCTCTAACACTTTAGTGGAATTTACAAGAAGTAGTTAAAGTATCAGGATTCTATGAGATACTTTTATACTCTTTTTCTATCATACTTTTTGTTTACATGCTATCTTAGTTAGATTACGATTGCTGTGATAAAATTCTTGACCAAAAGCAAATTGGTGAGGAAATAGTATTTTTAATCTTACACATCCACATCACTGGAAAGAGTCAGGACAGGAACTCAAGCAGAGCTAGCATTTGGAGGAAGAGGCTGATACAAAGGCCATAAACAGTGCTACTTCCTGGTTTCTTCCTCAATGCTGGCTCAGCCTGCTTTCTTAGAGAACTCAGATTCACCAGACTAGGGATGGTACCACCAACAGTGGGCTTGGACATCCAACATCTACACTTAAGGAATAATTTTCAATATCAAGAAATAATTTTGAAAATGTATTACAGGATTGTCAACAGACTGACCTTGAGATACCTTTTGTTAACTTCGGTTCCTTCCTTACAGGTGACTTCTGCTTCAGTCAAGTTATATAAAATAACAAATACAAGTGATCCTTAGAAAACTTGATAAAAAACACACCTCACTTTTAAGCCCTAATTTTCCATGAGAGTTCTAAGATTACACATAAATAATACATTATAATACAAAACACTTTTCAAACTTAAAAATTCCCATAGCCTTTAAAATTTAAACTCTTAAAATTGAGTTAATTAAAAATATACAATCTCATTGCCAAAATGATTTTGCTCAACAAAAGGACCTCAGGAGGCATCACCATCCCCTACTTCTAGTTATACTATAGAGATACAGTAATAAAAACAGCCTGGTATTGGAATAAAAACAGACTGGTGGATCAATGGAATAGAATTGAGGATCCCAGCATTAGCTCAAAAATCTATGAACACCTGATCTTCAACAAAGAGGCCCAAAATATTCAATGGAAAAAAGAGAGTATCTTTAACAAATGATGTTGGCATAGCTGGTTGGTAGTGTGTACAAAAATGCAAATAGATCCAAGCCTGTCACCCTGCACAAAACTGAAATCCAAGTGGATCAAAGACCTCAACCTGAACCCAACCACTCTGACCTTGATAGAAAAGAAAGTGGGAAATACCCTTCTACAAATTCGCACAGGAGACCACTTCGTAAGTATAAAACAGACACTAAGAAAAACAATCAATAAATGGGACCTCCTGAAACTGAGAAGCCTCTGTAAAGGCAAGGACAAAATGACACCCTACAGAATAGGAAAATATTTTCACCAACTCTACAAGTGATAGAGGATTGGTCTCTAAAATATATAAAGAACTCAAGCATCTAGAGCCCAAAACTTTGAATAAACCAATCAAAAAATTGGGTTCAGAACTAAAAAGAGAATTCTCAGTAGAAGAATTACAAACGACTGAAAGGCACTTGAAAAAAGTGTTCAATTTCTTTAGTCATAAGAGAAATAAAAATCAAAACATTTTTGAGATACCACCTTACACCTTTCAGATTGGCTAAGATAAAAGACACAGATGACAGCTCATGCTGGAGAGGTTGTGTAACAAGGGGAACACTCCTACATTGTTGGTGGGATTGTAAGGTGGTTCAGCCACTCTGGAATGCAGTATAGCTGAACCTCAGAAAACTGGGAATCAATCTCCCCAAAGGCCCAGTAATACCACTATTGGGCATTATGCCCTAAAGATGCACATTTACACCACAAAAGCATTAGCTCAACTATGCTCATTGCAGCGTAGTTGTAATTTGTAATAGCAAGAAACTGGAATCAACCTAGATGTCCCTCAACTGAAGAATGGATTAACAAATTGTGGTACATATACAAAATGGAGAACTAAGCAGCAGTAATAAAACATGATATCCTCAAATTTACAGGCAAATTGATGGAAATGGGGAAATATCCTCCTGAGTGAGGTATCACAAATCAAGAAAGATAAGCAGAGGATATATTCACTCATTAGAAGACATTAAAAAAAGTTGCTCATGTAAATGACATGGTGCTTCACTTCTGCATTGATGGCCTCTGTCAAGGGTGGGGATGAGGAAGGACTTATTACCTTTAGTGACCTGGTCAGAGGGAATTTAATTATGCTTCAGTTAGTAAATCAGCAGCATGATTTTTTTTTTTTTTTTTGTAAATGGGGAGATCATAAGAGTGGGTATGAAACTGAGAGGACTGATAACTGAATTTGATGAGGTGCATGATGTAAAATCACCAAATAATAAATTAAAATATTATGCTGGGAAATAAAAAATACTCAGTACAATAATTAGTCAAAATAACCAAGAGACAGTGGAATGCCTAGCTCTATATGCTGTATGTAAATCACATGCCCTCTTCACAGTGATCAGAAAACATCACACAAGGGAAGATGGAGGGGAATCAGAAGCTGTGGATACACAAAACCAATGAAAGCTCCATTCGGATGGGATCACAGCACAAAGTTTGAACTTAGTCATCTTACTCATGTAGGTAAGAGAATATGGGCAGAACAAATTGGAATTGCTAGGATAATAAAAAAAGCATAAATATAAATATGGGAAGTAAGAGTAAATTTGAGAGGAGATGGAATTGAATGAATATTATCTAAATGGAGTACATTACAATTTCAAAGAATTGAAACAACTTTTAAAGAAAGAGGCCTATTTTTATATTAGTACTAGAACAACATAGTAAAGAAATATTTTAAGTACTGGTTTTTATAATAATCATAAAAATCATACATTAATTTTTGTTTTTATTTGTAATTTTTTAATTAATTTTTTTTTGTTTTTTCCATACACATCTATAAATCAGATGGTACCTAACTTGAAAATTTGCACTTTGTCTATTTTATATATAGCATAATTGTCAGAATAATTCTTTTTTTTCTTAATTCTTATTTTTCTTTATTTATTTTGTATTTATCAAGAAAAACAGTAAAATGTATTTAAAATGCTGATAAGTTAAAAATAACTATAAAGAAGATAAAAATCATAAGTATGACTTATCAAGAGTGATAATGCAAATAAGATTGCAACACATATATTTACTTGTGTTCAGCTTACCCTCTGAATATTTTTTGCCATCCCTGTATATCCCCATTCAAGGTCCCTTCCCCTCCCGCCAATTCAGGTTTTTTTTTTTCTTTTCCACAACTCCCCATCCTCTCCCTGGGCAGGGAGCAGACACTCCTATGGTCCACTGACACAATAATGCTTAGATCAGTCTCCAATCCTGGCAAATCCAGTTTTGTCCCCCTCCCTCAAGAGTGAGTCAGGTGTTCCTAGAGTTTGGGTGGAATCCGAAGCATCAGTCCAGGGTATTTCTGATTCCAAGCTGTTCAGTGGTTGCGGATTGCAGCTTGGGCATGCTTGGCTTTTTTTCTTGTTTGTTTGTATAGAGTCCACTAATGAGAGAGTACATCCCCTGCTTATCTTTCTGAGTTTGTCAAACCTCACTCAGGAGGATATTCTCCAAATCCATCCATCTGCCTGCGAATTTTAGGATATCATTTTTTCTTACTGCTGGGTAGTATTCCACTGTGTGGATGTACCACAGTTTGTTAATCCATTCTTCAGTTGAGGGACATCTAGGTTGTTTCCAAATTTTTGCTATTACAAATAGCGCTGCTATGAACATAGTTGAGCCTTTGGAGTGTGACTGTGCATCTTTAGGGTATACCCCCAGAAGTGGTATTGCTAGATCCTTGGAGAGATTGATTCTCAATTTTCTGAGAAACCGCCATATTGCATTCCAAAGTGGCTGAAAAGCTTACACTCCCAGCAACAATGGAGGAGTGTACCCCTTGCTGCGCATCCTCTCCAACAAACGCCTCTTTGTCAAAGATCAGGTGTTCATAGGTTTTTGGGTTAATGTCTGGATCCTCAATTCTATTCCATTGATACACAGTCTGTTTTTATGCCAGTACCAGGCTGTTTTTATTACTGTAGCTCTATAGTATAGCTCGAAGTCAGGGATGGTGATTCCTCCTGAGGTTCTTCTGTTCAGTAAAATTGTATTGGCAATCCTGGATTTCCTGTTATTCCAAATGAAATTGAGTATTGTTCTTTCAAGGTCCAAAAAATATTGTGTTGGGATTTTGATGGGCAGTGCATTGAATCTGTAGATTGCCTTTGGTAGAATTGCCATTTTTACTATCTTGATCCTACCAATCCAGGAACATGAGAAAGCTTTCTATTTTCTGATATCCTCTTCAATTTCTTTCTTCAGTGATTTAAAATTTTTGTCAAATATGTCTGTTACTTCTTTGGTTATAGTTACTCCAAGGTATTTAATACTATTTGCAGCTAATATGAAGGGTAATGTTTCCCTTATTTCTTTTTCAGCTCTTCTATCTTTAGTGTATAGAAGGGCTATTGATTTCTTTGAGTTAATCTTGTATCATGCTACATTGCTGAAGGTGTTTATCAGCAGTAGCAGTTCCTTCCAAGAATTTTGTGTGTCACTTATTTGTACAATCATATCATCTGCAAATAGAGATAGTTTCACTTCTTCTTTTTCCAATTTGTATCCCCTTAATCTCTTTTCGTTACCTTATTGTTTTAGCTAAAACTTTGAGAACTATATTGAATAGATAAGGGGAGAGAGGACATCCTTGTCTGGTTCCTGACTTCAGTGGGATTGCTTTGAGTTTTTCTCCATTAAGTTTGATACTGGCTGTTGGCTTCTTGTAAATCACCTTTATTATATTTAGGTATTCTCCCTGTATTCCTGATCTCTCCAGGGCTTTAATCATAAAGGAATGTTGGATTTTGTCAAAGGCTTTTTCTGCATCTAAGGATATGATCATGAGGTTTTGTTCCTTTAGTCTGTTTATATGATGGATAACATTTACAGTTTTTTGTATGTTAAACCAGCCCTGCATTTCTGGGATGAAGCCTAGTTGGTCATGGTGGATGATATCTTTTATACATTGTTGTATACATTTCGCCAGAATGTTGTTGAGAATTTTCGCCTCCATATTCATGAGGGAATTTGGTCTGTAATTCTCCTTCTTTGTTGTGTCTTTGAGTGTCTTCTGTATTAGGGTGATTATGGCCTCAGGAAAGGAATTTGGCAATATTCCTTCAGTTTCTACTGTGTGAAATAGTTTGAGGAGTAACGGTAGTAATTCTTCTTTGAATGTCTGGTAGAATTCGGCACTAAAACCATCTGGACCAGGGCTTTTATTTGTGGAGATGTTTTTAATGACAGCTTCAATTTTCTTAAGGGTTATAGGCCTGTTTAGGTAATTAATCTGATCTTCATTTAATTTTAGTGTATGGTACCTGTCCAGAAAGCTCTCCATTTCTTCTTGGTTTTCCATTTTTGTGGAATACAGATTTTCAAAATATGATCTGATAATTCTCTGTATTTCCTGGGGGTCTGTTGTTATATCCCCCTTTTCGTTCCTGATTTTGTTGATTTGAACACTCTCTCTCTGTTTTTTGATTAGTTTGGCTAACGGCTTATGTATCTTGTAAACTTTCTCAAAGAACCAACTCTTAGATTCGTTGATTCTTTGTATTGTTCTTTTTGTTTCAATAGTATTGATTTCATCTCTAAGTTTGATTATTTCCTGCCGCCTACTCCTCCTAGGTGAGTTCGCTTCTAATTGTTCTAAGGCTTTCAGCTGCACTGTTAGGTCTCTAGTGTGGGATTTCTCAAGGTTTTTCATATAGTCGTCTAGCACTATGAGTTTTCCTCTTAAGACTGCTTTCATTGTGTCCCACAAGTTTGGATACGTTGTTGATTCATTTTCATTAAATTCTAGGAAGACTTTGATTTCTTTCTTAATTTCTTCCTTGACCCAGAGATGGTTTAGCTGAGTGATGTTTAATTTCCATGACTTGGTAGGCTTTTTTTGGGTTTTGATGTTGTTGACCTCTAACTTTTGGCCCTGGTAGTCTATATGTTACAAGGGATTATTTCCATTTTTTGTATCTGTTGATATTTGCTTTATTACCAATTATGTGGTCAATTCTGGAGAAAGTTCCATGAGGAGCTGAGAAATATGTATATTACATTGTGTTTGGGTGGAAGCTTCTGTAGATATCTATTAAATCCATTTGCATCATAACCTCTTTTAGACTCCTTTTTTCTCTGCTGAGACTCTGTCTGGTTGATCTATCCAGAGTTGAAAGTGGGGTATTGAAGTCTCCCACTATTAGGGTATAAGAACTGATGAAGGATTCGAGCTTTAGCAGTATTTCTTTTACATAAGTAGGTGCCCTTATATTAGGGGCATAAATATTCAAGATCAAAATCTCCTCTTGACCAATTTTTCCTGTGATGAATAAGTAGTGACCTTCTTGGTCCCTTTTAATTGTTTTTAGCTTAAAGTCTACTTTGTTAGATATTAGGATTGCAACTTCTGCTTTTTTCTTAGGACCATTTGACAGGAAAATCTTTTCCCAACCCTTTATTCTAAGCCTGTGTCTGTCTTTGTGGTTGAGGTGTGTTTCTTGTAGGCATCAGAAGGCTGGCTTCTGTTGTTGTATCCCTCTTCTTAGTGTGTGATGTTTTATAGGAGAGTTGAGACCATTGATATTAAGGGAAATTAGTGACCATTGATTCAATTCATATTTCCTGCCATTTTTGGTGGTAACTTGTTTGTATTTCCTTTCTCTGGGGTATTCTTCTGTGGAATTATTGATTGTTTGTGATTTCATGGGTGTATCTGGGGTCCTTAGGTTGAAGTTTTCCCTCTAATACTCTCTGTAGTGCTGGATTGGTAGACAGATATTCCTTCAGTCTGACTTTGTCCTGAAATACCTTGTTTACTCCATCTATGGTGATTGATAATTTTGTAGGGTACAGTATTCTAGTTTTGCAGCCATGCTCTTTTAGCGTCTGTCTAACTTCTGAAAAAGATCTTCTAGCTTTCATCGTTTCCATTTGAATAGTCAGGCATTATTCTGATGGGCCTGTCTTTATATGTGAGTTGGCCCTTTTCTTTTGCAGCTCTTCAATTTTTTTCTTTGTTCTGTATGTTTTGTGACTTGATTATAATGTGGTGTGCTGACTTTTTTGGGGGGTCATATCTATTTGGTGTTCTTTAATCTTCTTGTATCTTTACAGGCATTTCCTTCTTCAGGTTAGGGAAGTTTTCTTCTATGATTTTATTGAAAACATTATCTGTGCCTTTGAGCTGGTATTCTTCTCCTTCTTCTATTCCTATTATTCTCAAATTAGGTCTTTTCATCATGTCCCAGATTTCCTGAACATTTTGAGTTACGGCTTTTTTGTTTTACTATTTTCTTTGACTGATATATCTATTTGAGCTACTGAGTCTTCCACTTCAGAGATTCTATCTTCCATCTCTTGAACTCTGTTTGTTATGCTTGTGTCTGTGGTTCCAGCTTTTTTCTTCAGATTTTCTGTTTCCATCTTTGCCTCATTTTGTGCCTTGTTTATTGCTTCTATTTCAGCTTTTAGTTCCTGGCATGTTTCTTTCATAGATTTGTTCATCTCTTCCAATTTTTTGTTTGTATTTTTTTCTATTTCTTTAATGCTTTTTTTCATATCTTCTTTTAGAGCTTCGATGATCATCAAAA
>PVIH01025707.1:0-20151 GCA_004025045.1 Sigmodon hispidus | reverse complement strand
ACAGCCTGTTTGATCTGGTGCTTGTTGGCCTTGACATCCACAATGAACACAAGTGTGTTGTTGTCTTCTATCTTCTTCATGGCTGACTCAGTGGTCAGGGGGAACTTGATGATGGCGGCATAGTGGTCAAGCTTGTTTCTCCTGGGAGCGCTCTTTCGAGGGTATTTGGGCTGCCTCCTGAGCCTAAGGGTCTTGGGCCACCAGAAGGTGGGTGACGTGCGGATCTTCTTTTTCTTGTGGCTGTGGACACCTTTCAGCTCTGCTTTCTTGGCCTTCAAGGCCTTCGCTTTGGCTTCGGCTTTGGGAGGGGCAGGAGCTTCCTTCTTCGCTTTCGGCGCCATCTTGGTGAAAAGCTTCCTCATGATTTTTGATGTGATCTTTTATTTTCTATATTCCTACCTGCATTTCCTCTGTTTCTTTAAAAAGTTATACAAGCTGAGTCTAAAAATGGAGAAAACTGTACTTAACAAAACAAAGTTTCTGAATATATATTATACAATATTTTTATTGTCCTAATGTATAATGATATCTTGTTACTTTAATAAGAAATTTAAATTTTCCTTCATTTGAGATGTTTACTGAAGAATGATGGAATGAGCAGATGATGGATGAGAATGGCATTGAGTTTTAACATGATGTAGGCTAAAATTGATATAGAGATGTTGGTGAGTCATATAAAGTATAAGTTTTGTGAGGTTATATACTTCTGTTTGAGAGTAAGATAGTAAAAATAAATATGTGTAAAATAACAACTATATGTATAGGGTATTTGTACTACTCTCAACCTGACATCATGTAAATTATTAATATAGAATTGATTACAAATATAAATTAATACTTATTATATTATACATTAATAGTAGTAGATGTCAGGAGCCATGACAGAAATACAACAAATGGAAATTGATAATTAAGATGTTACTCTTATTATTACCACCAGATAAGTAACTCTCTGATAGTGGAATCCCATCAAGCAAGGCTTACAGACCAAAGACTCTGAACACTGTTGCCTATGTCTGTAAATTGAGATGTGCAAAAGCAGATGTAAAATCTCCCCATTATAATGCATCTCGATGTAATGTGTACGTGTAATCTCATGATTACATCTCAATATTACAGACACATATATCTGTACATGGTGGATGGTAGAGAAGTAAGATGACTTCTCATTAATAATGCTATGTAATTTTGATATATAGAAATCTAGTAGAACATGCATCATTAACTTGGTCTCTTGTTTCAAAAAGACTTTATACACTTAGAAGTCTGTTTTGATTCTTTCCTCAGATTGGCATAAGAAAACGAAACATTTTCCCCAGTCTGAGACAAGCTACACACAACTGGCTCCCTTACAGCCTCAAGAACAAGTTCAAACTACACTGTCTCTGTATACAAATCAAAAGTCAAAACTTCACAGATACTGCCCAAGGACAGGGATGAAAAGATTTAAACTACTGTTATTGAGCAAAAAGCAACCTAAAATACTTTGCTAGTCTCTCTACTAGATCCCAGGGACCACTCCCTACTAAATTCCTTAGCAGTTAACATTCTCCACACACTTCTAACCTCAGCTCATGGTACAGAATTCAAGACTCAGTTAACTAATCATTTATGGTTCACTCAAAAATTGATGTGGAGGACAGAAATTACACTCAATTGATTAACCAGCTTTGGAAAGAAATACCTTTACACCCAGATAGCTGAGGGAAAACTTTTCTCAATTAACCAGAGATACAGAAAGTAATCTAATTCATACCATTGAAAAAGAGCTACAAGAAACCCTAGGAGCCAGGATGTTGCCATGGTTACTCACTCCATCATCTAACATTTTATTGATTTTCATGAGATGTATATAAGATTGGCCCAGAACAAAGAAAGAGGAAAAGAGAATCCGACCTTGAGAAAAATGGGAACTTACAAAATAAAGGCAAATATCACAGCGTGTATGATCCGTTTCACCTCAGATAGAAACTTATTTCTAAAGACATTCAGATTTAAAAGTTCCAATAGTCCCACTACTCTGAAAAGTATTCTTGATGCAACCCTGGGTGAGAACTGAGTGCTGGTCTTTCAGACTGCAAAGCCTTCAATGTCTCTCATTCTCAGTGAGTCTGGAATCATCAATACAGTTTCAGCAGATGCTCCCTTGTCTGTAAGAGCATCAATTACAGACCTCAACATGGTCTCAGCACGGATTGTGAACATCACCTTCATTTCCAGTAGCAGCACAGACCTCAGACATCCACAAGGTTTCTGGCTGCATCTGGCTGTAATATTTTCTGGGTCCCTACTGGATAAGGTCAGTTCATTTCTACTGGATCAAAGAAATAACTTCGTACTTTAAATTTTGAGTTTTCTGTCTTTGAAATGTTACTTCGAGTAATATACACCGTGTCCTGAAGGAAATCAAGAGACTTCCTTGTGAACAAACATTTGCCTCATTTTTGGCCAGGAGTATTTTGAGGGGCTGAGGTGGAAAGGGTCTTCCCAATATCTGTAGGTACTCAGGAGAAGAAAATTGACGGTATAGCTGAGAGAGGCGATCCTACCTTAAGTATGTGTTAAAAAGCAAAGTATGCAGCTTGGTCCCCGGCAAGCAAAGTAAGTGTAGAGTCTGGTAATACAAGTCATCCTGGAGTCCCGGATGGGGATGTGTGGTTTTGTGTTTGGGAAGAACAGTGATGAAAAATGTGTAGACCAGGCTGTCCTCGAACTCAGATCCACCTGCCTCTGCCTCTTCAGCATATCCTACCGGCCTGCGCCACCAGGACCGGCAAGCGCAGTCGTTGAAATAACTTCTATTGTAGCGAACGAAGGATGACGTAGGCTTCCGAGGCGGCCTTAATTGGTCTGACACTTTAACCAAAGGCCTGCGCGCCCCCTGGCGGGACTTACACAGAACACACCCCTGCAAGGCCTGCCGGCTCCCGGGACAGACTTGACTCAGCTCTGCAGCTCCGCCCTCACTTACACCAACACACTAAACATTCCTCTGCCCTGTCCCCTCCACCTTCACACCTGAACATCACTGCTCCCAGAACACAATACACCCAGCTGCCCTTCCTCAATGGTCAATCTCAGCTACAACTCAAGCCTCCAAAACCTGCTGCCACACTAGCTCTTCCACACCTGACATTCATTCACAACTGCAGGAATCACGAGAGGCTGCCTCCCCGTGGGATGCGAACTCCACAAGAACACTAACGCGTGCACACTCCTGGTCCTTGCCCAGTTCCCCCCATCAGCGGAGCATTCTCCTCTCTTCAGCTGGAGACGCCTCCTTCCAGGAGTCCACTATTCCAGAGGACATCTCATTCCAGCGTAAGGCGTCCTTGCCAGGGGTGACTTCAGATTTTCTTCCCATCCACAGGCCCTGCCCCTGGATGGAGCACGTTGTTAGGGAATGTTCACAATCTCAGTGCAGCCCGAGGACCAGGAGGGGGGACAGAATCCAGTTCTCATACGTTGCACAGGTTGATTGTCTTTGGTGCTTTTCCTGGCTCTGTGATAAAATACCTTCTTGACAGAGGCGATTTAAGGTCTGGAGGCTTTATTTTAACTCACAGTTTTAGGTTCAGCCCGCCAAAGCCCAGAGGAGCAGCTAGTCACTTGGAATCCAGTACGAAGTTCAACTTCCTACTCTATTCACGCATTGCAGAGTCCCTACCCAAGGGATGGTCAATTAAGAGGGCTGCTTCCACCTCAACTGGTGTAATGAGGTGACATCCTACAGACATTCCCAGAGACTCAGACTAATCTAAATATCCCTTCATAAGGATGCCTATAGGGTGATTCTACACAGTCTGCCAAGTTGACAACATTCATCATCACTTTTTTGTTTCTTTAAAGTTTCAAAACTTGTGATGAGTTTACATTGTGGCCTATTAATACTGTGTTGCTCTGGATTCTGGAATGCTTTGTGCATGTATTAAAATATTAACGCTGTTCAAAATGGATTCTGATATCTGCTCCCTTGTTTTTTCCTCTGCAATGTGTTAATCAGACTTCTTCTCTGTGAAAAACATCTTTGAGGTTAAAAAAAGAAAAACAACCAGAAGATAACGTGACGTTTTGAAAATGCACAGAGCTGAGTGAGGAGCTCACTAAGATCAGGCAGCAAATACTAAGGATCCAATCGTCACTTGCTGACACACTTTCCATGCAAGGATTGTCTGGGAGATTAAAGGTAGTGATTAATTCCTTTTATCCATTTTGCCCTCAATCTCCTCATGTAAGAAACTATTGATGAGTGGATATCTGAAATACGCAGCCTGGCATCAAAAGAATCAACTGAGAAAAAAAAAAAAAACTCCCTGCTTGCTCACACTCTGTTAGTTTGTAACAAGTTGCTAATTGTAAAATATATGTGTTCTTGGGATGATTTTGTTTTACTCACGTAAAAAATATTAACAAACATGTTTTTACTTGTATTCATTATAATAATTTACTTGAAAAATTGAATGTAAGTAACTATTGCCTGATAGATCTTGTTGGGGTATGTAAGCTATAGGGAAAAAAATTGAGAAGCAGAGGGAAAAAATACAGAAGAATAAAGAAGGAAACCATGTGTGAGTGTTGTTTTCATTAACCCCACAGACAGAAAAGTCTTGGTACACACCATCTCTGTGGGTTCCTTTCCAGTCCTGCACTGCTGGAGGCTGCCCCCCCCCCACAAGGATAGGTAGCCAGCTCAGCTACCCCAAACTTCTGACCTTCAAACTGTTATGTAAAATAATGGTTGTTATTTTAAGTCACTAATTTGTGAAGTATTTCTTCAACTGAAAAAAAAGGTAAATATAGACGTAAAGAAAGATTCATATCACAGAAGGAAATGTGGAATGTGTTATGAGATGGGTTTTCTTAAACATGGATTTCAGAACTGGAACTCTGGCCTGCAAAGCCAGCATCTTTGGTAGCTCAGCAACCTCCCGCCCTCTTCTTTACTGGGACAAATACAGTATTTTGCCTGGAGTTAAGTTTTTCTCCACTTTAATGACATTCTCTATTTGGAGCTATTTCCTGTAACCTAACAAAATAATTGAGGCCAGGTTAGATATATACGTACATGTAGAAATATACAGATTCTCATTTGTTCAACTTTGCATGAGAATGTATTAATTAAACAAAATGATGAGTTTGCCTATACATGGTCATGCTGCATGCATATAACATGTTTTGATGACGCTGGCCATCTGGCTCATTGACCTCACTTTACTACTCTTCACAAACAGCCCGTCTTCTGCTTCTTCAATTAAAAGAGGTTTGTTTTGTTCATGGTTTTGAAGGAGAATAGTAATTTTAAAAATGTGGCCATATGCATTTGGGCTCTGGAAGACAGCATCTTATGAGAAGCATGTAAGAGGAACAATCACATGGCAAAACAGGAAGCTAGAGTCAAGCTTGGAGCAAGGAAGGACCTCCTCTGGGTCTCACTGCTTCAGCATCCTGCTCTCTGAGTATGGGGACACAGGAAGGGTCAGGAATGCAAACAAGTATTGCTGGTCATTTTGACATTGCAACAGGACAGTGTCATCCACTAAGTTAAAGCTTCAGAGCTGCACAGTAAGTTAAGGGGCGGGGAGATGAAGCACACACAATCTCATCATGCTCTAAGTAAGTTTACAATATTAGGTTGAGATGCATTCTAAACCATCCCAGAGTACACAAGACCCAGTGGATGTGAGTGCCAGGTCTTGAATCTGCATCAGCCCATGTTGATATTAACAGGATTCACAACAGCCAATTAGTGAAGTAACTGGTGGGCTACATTGAGTGGTGTGTGCATAGTGTAGGACGTTGTTTACCCTTAAGAAGGAAGGAACATCTAGCTTGGTCTCTCATACACTGTCCACAAGAGGAAAACCTTGAAACTGCAGGACTGCATGAGTCACTAACTGCTCTGGCCCCTTCAATCCACAGCAGAAGCTTAGGGGATGCTTGGGGTCCTGCTAGATGGACACACACACACACAGAATGGGGAGATCCCTGAGCTTCCTCATGAATGACTCCTCGGCGAAGGAACCTAGGAAACAAAGATAGTATTGGAGTACCTGTGTCCTGGTGAACTCAAAGGGTGCAGGATTTTTTACAGGAGCCCAAAGTTGCAAGAATTAGGCTTTTAAGAACTCAGAATTTTACAGTGCTGAAATTTTTAAAGATTGTGGGACTTTTAAATTTAGACTATGTTTTGTATTGTGATAGCAATATTAATTTACATCTTGGAAACAAACAAGAGAGGAAAGATTACAGCTGATAGTGTTATCTTTATGTGTAATGTTGATAAGAAGTTAAATGTGTTGGGTTTTTTTTGTTTTTGTTTTTGTTTTTTGTTTTTTTTTTGTTTGTTTGTTTTTGTTTTTGTCTACTTGATACAAGCAAGGCTTATCTGAGAAAAAGTAGCATCAGTTGAGAAAATGCCCCCGTGAGAACAGCCTGTAGGCCAGCCTTTCACAGCGCCTTCTTAATAACTGTTTATGGAGGCAGGCAGGGAAGCTAGGACTCTGGGTGAGGTATTACCCCAGGGCTGGTGGTCATGGGAAGTATAAGAAAGCAGACTGAACAAGCCACGAGGAGCAAGGTTGAAAGCAACATCCATCCCTGGATCAACTTCAGTCTCCTGCCTCCTGGCTCCTGCCTGGATTCCTGCCCTCAATTCGATGAGGGGTACCTGTAAGCAAAAGAACCCTGTTCCTCACCGACATGCTTTTGGTCACAGTGTTTTTTCAGACCTTCAGGAAGCAAACTAAGACGGAGAAGGTTCATGAAATGACAACAGATTTTTAAAAGAGGAAAAGAGGAGGATGAGGAAGACGAGGAATAGAGATTCCGTGTTGTCCGCAGCGTGGTGGGGCGGGGGACCCCACCAGATCCAGAGCAGATGAAAGAGGTCAGCATGCGAAGAGAGCAGGCAGAGCACAGATCCGTGCTCATCTGCAGGCTGGGAGCAGACGCTATGCGGGAATGCTGATCCCCGGCTGGGTGTTCACTGCGAACCCCACACTGTGAACCCTGAAGTTGATGTCAAGAACACCAGGCAGAGGAGAGATGGTGCAGAGGAGTCGGGAAAGCGTGGCTTTTGTCTGTGAGAGCTGGGAGGGGTGCTGGGGCTAGTTTGAAACTGGTTTGAAAACCAGTTGACTAAAATAGAATGTGAATTTTAGGGCAGTTAAATTGGCAAGGCTGTTGCTCCCTTCAATAAAGTATTACAATTTGGAAGTATAACTTAAATAAACATTTTTTCCTCTGGGTTAAAATAAATAAATAAATAAAATAGGTAAGGCTGGGCGTTTAAAATTAACTACACGGGTTTTGTTTTAACCTTAAGTTCCTACCTTTCTTTTTTCTTCTTTCCTTTATTTAATCTTTTCTTCTTCCTACCCTGTCTTAATTTAATATTATTTTTATGTCTACAGTCCGTGTGCGCGGCGGGATAGTACAAAAAAGGTGGCTGGAGAGACAGCCGTGGGTGCTGGGAACCGAACTCTTATATTTATGGTTGTGAGCCTAGCCTTTAACGGCTGAGCCATCTCTCCAGCCCGTCGGCCGCTCGCATTCTTTCCCTCAAGTAGTGAGCAAGCGTTGCGTAAGCACGCCTCCTCTGGACACCTTCACCTTTCCAATTCTAAATAACCCTGGTTTTCTTGAGTTTTGCGTACAACCAAAGACGCCAGAGTAAAACCAACAAAAACGGACTCTTTGCCGCGAACATTTCTGCTCTGAGCGATGGGGGCTGAGTCGTCGTTTCGCACGTGCAGGACTAGAGAAAAGGAACCTAAGGGTCGGCAGGACTGAGCAGGAGGGTTGTGGGGAGGCGAGGGGAGCGAGTCCCGAGAGGAGTGTGTAGAGCGGGCGTGCGTGTGGGCGTGTGCGCGGGGAAGGGCTGTGAGCAGCGGCGTGGAGCAGGCGCTTGTGCGCCTGGAGGAGCTAAGGAAGACAAGTTCATGAAATGACAACATATATTTTTAAAAGAAGAAAAAGAGGGGGATGCGGAAGACAAGAAAGAGGAGAAATAAAGATTTCGTGTGGTGGTCTGGGTGTGGTGGGTGGGATCATTGGAGGACAAAAAAATGTGTAGACCAGGCTGGCCTCGAACTCCAGATCCTCCTGCCTCTGCCTCCTTCAGCAAATCCTACCGGCCTGCGCCACCAGAACCGGCAGTGGTAGCTCTGAAAATTATTCTATTGAAGCTTCTCCTTGATGACGAAAGCTACCGACCGCCTAATCTGAAGACTGCAGTACCCGTGAAGTATTTAATTTTCATCAAAACCCACGCTTTCTACCAGTTTTATACACACTCTCCGCTGAACTCCTGCACAATCCAGCCTCATGCCTGCCGCCTTCACTCCAAGGAACCACACCTGCACAATCCCGGAAGGTTCCCTGCCCCTGATAAAAAGACAGTGGACAAAATCCAGTTCTGTTTCATAGACAGCACAAGGTTGTCAGTTAACACTTAACATCTCCGTTTTGTTACCTAATAGGGAAAAAATAAAAATTCTTGAGCATACATTCTGAAATATTAGTATTGTTCTGGATCTAGGAGTGCTTTGGGAAAGCGTTAAAATATTAGTGCCGTTCAAAAATGGGTTCGGATGCTTGTTCTCTCTCTAGTGCATTAGACTTCATCTTTAAAAAAAATATCAGAGATGTTTACGTGGAAAGTACTTCGTTCTACTCAGTTTTGGAGTTTTGGTCTTGACAAATTCTTTCTGGGCTCACGGGGATGCACGAGGTGGTAGAGTGCTGGTTGCCGAGCAAAACTTCCCCCTTAATACTGAACAGTGAGGCTCGGAGCTGAATGAAGATCCAAGCACCAGACGTAGATCGAAAGAAATACCTCTTCCAACTAAGAGACCTCACTTTAGAAAGTTCCCTCAGTTAACTGATTTGATAAGACTGTTATATTATGAAGCCATGTGTAGACTGATCCGTTTGTAGAAGCTGAGCCCTCATGATCCAAACACCCCTCACCTCACTGAATCTATTACCTGAGATCAAGCCTTCCACACTCGGCCTCTGCAGGGCACTAGACATCTAAACATAACAGAGGTCATATAGGACTATGTCCATGTGCCCATGAATTTAGGCATGGCCATGTGACCTTTGCAGTCAATCCAGTAAGTATGAGTATCTTACTGCTTGGTATCTTAAGAATCAGGCTGTCCCAAATAATTAATAAAAACATTGTGTGTGTGTGGGATGCTTCCATAAGAATGGGGCTGTAGGCATTTTCTTAATTAGTGATTAGTGGGGGAGGGCCCAGCCCATTGTGGGTGGTACTATCCTGGGCTGGTGGTCCTGAGTTCTATGGGAAAGCAGGCTGGGCAAGCCATGAGGAGCAAGCCTCATGGAGGAGTAAGTAAGCTGCACTTCTCCATGACCTCCAGGTTCCTGCTCTGTTTGAGTTCCTATCTTGACTTCCTTTGGTAATAAACGGTGATTTGGAAATATAAGCTGAATGACAACCCCTCCCACTGCCCCCCGAAAGAAAGAACCAGGCTGTAATTTATTGTTTTATCTTCTGCGCAGTGGCTGCACCTCTTAGTCTGCTATTTCAGCCAGCAATTGCGACTCTGCCTTACCAGCGTGGCAGGGATTCTTTTCCCACAGGTGCTGGCCATGACAACTGCCACTAAAGGTAGTTTTAACTAAATCTCTGTTTATAAATAAGATTCGAAATTCAAAGGCTGAATAAAAACCTGCAACTCACAGAGGCTAAGTAGCAACTAGCTAACCCTCTCTCCTTGTTGGCATCGCCAAAGAGTAAAACTTCTGGCCACTCACTCCAAATCCATCCCGACTATTTCCTATGCGGCTCCTTAATTGGTCCGGATGCCCCCTCATGCTCCATGACTGCTTTCTGTCAACTAGTTGCTAGCTCAGCCTCCTGACCCAAGATTAATTTTATTTAATTAATGCAAATGCAAACTCGGGTTCACAGTGTGATTGAATATCCTCCAACAGTAATTTCTCTTATTCTCTTTACCAAAGTAGACGACGTTGCCAAACCTACTTCTTCCTGTGAATTGTGGAATGAAATAGAGGCAAAACAGAGCCTTCAAGCAACCTCAGTGAGCACATTACGAATTCTTATATATTTGAAAGGAAGTCTCAGTTCTGTCTCCCCGTGTGTGGTGTGTGTGTGTGTGTGTGTGTGTGTGTGTGTGTGTGTGTGTGTGTGCAAGCATACATGCATTCATGCTCTGTATCAACCTCAGATCCTCACTTCTCAAGCAAGCATTCCAGCACCTGAGTAACAACTTGAGACCCTCCCTCTGTCTTAGGTCTGCCATATCTCCCATCTCTGAGATGACTCCAGCCCTGCATGTTCCTTGATTGAAGTCTAGAAAGAAGCTGGGGTGATGATACTCTTGAGAGTATCATCTGACCTTCTGACCCACCCTTCTGACCTGCAGACAGTCCTGTAAAATAAGATTTGTTGTATTAAATCACTAAATTTTGGAGTAATTCTTTAACTTCAATACAACTAAATATTACAACCAAAACAGAACCGTACAACAGAAGAAAGTGCTAGGAAATGGGGGTCCCAACATGGATTCCAGGAGTCAAACTAAAGCCAACATCTTTGGTAGCTCAACCACAGCCCTCTTCTTATGATAAATACACATTTTGTTTGGGGGGTAGGTCTTTTCCCTCACTTAGAAGACATTATTTGTCTAAGTCTATTTTTGTAATTATTATGAAATAATTGAAGCCAGATAAGTTAAATGAAGAAAACTGCTGAAATTGAAGGCATGCACTACCACAGCCTAGCAATAGTCTATTAATTATACAAAATAACAAGCTTACATGATCATGCATACACATAGTATGTTTTGGTCATATTGACTATATCTTCACCCTCTCTTGTCTCTCCCCCTGTGTTTATTCCCCTCCACAAATAATTCTCCTACTTTCATGGAAAAATTTTTCTTTAGTTTCGGGGTTTGAAGGCTAATCCAAGAGTATGTGAAGTCATTTTGGCCCCCAGTGAGCTGCTTCAGCAAGGAAAAATGCAATGTGTGAGAAGATCACATGGTGAAATCAAAATCAAAAGCCAAGAGAGAAGCCAGCAAGAGCCTCCTACCAAGCCCCATGCTTCAGCATTCTGACCTACTCAGTGCTGACACAGTATTTCCAACTTTTTGAAGTTGAAGTTGCATGAAGACAGTGGCATCCCAAAATTTTACTCTTGAAATGCATATTATTGAGTCACACACACACACACACACACAGTTGTAAGAAAGTTCACATATCTGTTGTCTACATTTGTAATTCTTATGGGGCACATGCACCTCATGGATGTGAATGTGAATGCAGGGTCCTAAACACTCATATTGATGACAACAGCCAAGAGGCCAAAGCAACAGGCAAAATAGCTTATTCCTAGGAAAGGTTAATTATACGGTAAATAGAGTGTACTGAGGCCCAGGAATTATTTAGCCTAGGATGGAAGGACTGTTTAATTTCATGCACCTCCATACCACCCATACTGAGAAAGACCTGGAAATCCATCGCAAATGAGCCATGGTCATCCCTGTCCTCATCCCACAGTAGCAGAAGCTTTGATAGCTCTTAGGAAAGCATGCACTTAGAAGGTTTGACCACTGGGGGGAATACCAGAGCTGCAGCCCAAGGGTCAGGCTTGACACATGGGGACATTGGTCAGTAAGGGGACAAGCAGGATGGCTGCCATAGACAAAAAGAGTTGTCCTTCCATCCGGCTTGTGGTGGAATTGCTACAGACGTAAAGGGAAGGGAGAATCTCCCGGGCAAGCTGGTGAATAGCTGGAGAGAGCTGAGCACGGGAGTCCAGTAGAACATTGCCAGCTGTTGGCAATTCCTAGGTCCTGGTGGTTTGAGGAAAGTCCATTAATGCCAAAAATACTTATCAAAAGGAGAGAAGGGGTAAGGGGAGGAGAAATAGGAAGACGAGGCTGAGGGGAAGTTTGGAGTCATCGGCAATGGGGAAGGAAGGAAGAGATTGTCATGCGAAGAGAGCAGGTAGAGCACAGATCCGTGCTCATCTGCAGGCTGGGAGCAGACGCTATGCGGGAATGCTGATCCCCGGCTGGGTGTTCACTGCGAACCCCACACTGTGAACCCTGAAGTTGATGTCAAGAACACCAGGCAGAGGAGAGATGGTGCAGAGGAGTCGGGAAAGCGTGGCTTTTGTCTGTGAGAGCTGGGAGGGGTGCTGGGGCTAGTTTGAAACTGGTTTGAAAACCAGTTGACTAAAATAGAATGTGAATTTTAGAGCAGTTAAATTGGCAAGGCTGGGCGTTTAAAATTAACTACACGGGTTTTGTTTTAACCTTAAGTTCCTATCTTTCTTTTTTCTTCATTCCTTTATTTAATCTTTTCTTCTTCCTACCCTGTCTTAATTTAATATTATTTTTATGTCTACAGTCCGTGTGCGCGGCGGGATAGTACAAAAAAGGTGGCTGGAGAGACAGCCGTGGGTGCTGGGAACCGAACTCTTATATTTATGGTTGTGAGCCTAGCCTTTAACGGCTGAGCCATCTCTCCAGCCCGTCGGCCGCTCGCATTCTTTCCCTCAAGTAGTGAGCAAGCGTTGCGTAAGCACGCCTCCTCTGGACACCTTCACCTTTCCAATTCTAAATAACCCTGGTTTTCTTGAGTTTTGCGTACAACCAAAGACGCCAGAGTAAAACCAACAAAAACGGACTCTTTGCCGCGAACATTTCTGCTCTGAGCGTTGGCGGCTGAGTCGTCGTTTCGCACGTGCAGGACTAGAGAAAAGGAACCTAAGGGTCGGCAGGACTGAGCAGGAGGGTTGTGGGGAGGCGAGGGGAGCGAGTCCCGAGAGGAGTGTGTAGAGCGGGCGTGCGTGTGGGCGTGTGCGCGGGGAAGGGCTGTGAGCAGCGGCGTGGAGCCGGCGCTTGTGCGTCTGGAGGAGCTGGTGCGGGCTGTGGTATACTGGGGGTAGCGGGTAGGATCGAGGTGGAAGGAACATAGGGATATTGGGTGTTGGGGGTGTTGCGTAGCTGTTGATATACGTGATCTTGTTGAAAATTTTGGGAAAAAAACATGTAGTCCAGACTGGTTTCGAACTCCAGATCCTCCTGCCTCTGCCTCCTTCAACAAATCCTACCGGCCTGCGCCACCAGGACCGGTGGAGCGCGTGCTTTCCAACATCGTAATTGAAGTTTAGGATCGATGACGTAAACTGCTTTATAGGTTTCTATTGGTGTATCGGAAATGTAACAAAGAAAGGGGGCTCTAACAAAGGAAGGCCTCTATTTTTTTCCGATCCCACACTCTTCGCCTGGTTCATGAATTCAACTCCCCACGCACTTTCTTGACACTGCTGGTTTTTGCGGATCACCCCTGGGTTCGTTCTACTGAGTACAAGTCCTCCCTAGCATGCTTACACTTCCTTCAAGGAGCCAGCCAAGGGAGAGCACGCCATCTCCATCCCCTACCCGCCACACACCCCGCTGCCCCCAGCTTTAGGTTTTTGCGCCAAGATTGGGTTCAGAATAGTCACTCATCTTTACATGCCCTAGACCAGACTAGGGCAAGATGGTAGGAATGTTAACATTTAGAACTTTAAGACGAAAGATTCTGTTTGTGAATAAAATTCAGTATTCATTAGTGTTTCAGAGATAGCATGAGATTGTTGTCTTTGCTTTGATTTCGTTGTTTTGATCAAAACATATCCTGACAAAGGAAAATTAAGTTAAGACAGGTTTACTTTGGTCCACAATTGAGGGCACAGTCACTGACAAAGGGGAAGTCAAGGCAGCTGGATCTTGAAGTTGTGGTTAGGGAACAAGTGTGCAGGGCACTCAACTCTCTCCTCCTCTGCCCTCCCCTACCCCCATCCTCACCTAGGAATGGTCCTGCCCTGTATAAAGAGGGGTCTTCCCAAGTCTATATAATGTTGCTGAGATGATCCCTCAAATACATTCTCAGATGTAGTGACTTATAATATATTTAATAAAAATAGTCTGGAGGGGCCAATTCAGAAGAATAAGAAAGACAGAAGAAAGATGACGAGAGAGCGGGAAAGGGAGGCTGAAGGATAAAAGGTCATGGGGAGCAACTGAGACTTTGTAGACAAGGGTCTCAGACTGGAACCAAGAGCTGTACCAATGGCTGCTGCTGAGGTCCAGGCACCTTGGGCCCCAATGTGTGTGTCATGCACCTCTTCGAGCCTCGGTATTATGCACTTGCACCCACTCAGAAATATGAATAATTACAAGTAAAAAGTAACAGGGCTCTTACAACACATGTCAATGTTTTTACCCTCACTTTATGTGTCAGGCTAAAATGTGACTGTCTAAAATCGAATGTACTTAATAAAATGTATTTAATAAATGTGTATAGTTAAATGTAGTTTTAAAATGTCATTTTCAGTTTTGCTCCCTTGGAGGCAAGGTGTAGACCTGAGGTTTTAGAAACTATTTGCATGCATGTATAAAATGCAAAGTGTATTCACCGTCAATGTTCGGTGATAAATGACATAGAAATTTGTTTATGTAAATCTCTATCTTCCATTCACAGAGATCTACCTGCCTCTGCTTCAGAGTGCTAGGCCTAACACATGAGTCACTATGCCTGGAGGAAAGATTTTTAACACTGTCTTTCCCCACAGGCTTCAGACAAGTGTTATTGGTCTATTATACTAATGGTTAAAATACCTACCAACCATAATTACAAAACCAAAGCCTCTTGGCTGCTAGCTTTGGACCTTTTGTGCTTTATGTAAATTCTCTAACTTTCATCTCTATCCCTAAAACCACAACAATCTGTATAACACCAGACAAGCCGTCTACTCTAACTTATACCTTTAATTGAGAAGCAGCCTTTTGCTTTACATTAGCTGTTGGCCAAGCTTATGTTAATCATTTTACTTTTACTTCCTGTTTTACATATGGCTCTTCCAGCAAATAAGATGGAGGGTGACATGAATGACTGTTCCTTAGCAACTGAGTGAAACTGCTTCCCTCCTAATAAGGGAACCATATTGCTTTGTAAAAGGGGAACTCTGGGAATTTTAACTTCCAGCAGCTTATTGCCATCTACAGCCCTTGCTTTTGATAACACAAAATTATGTGTACCATATTACTCTTAAAAATAAACACCATTATTAGGTTGGGAAAGACAGCTTTTGGTTTTGTGCGTGTTTGGTTTTGTGCGGTTTAGGGTTTTCATTTGTTTGCTTGTGTTTGAGAAAAGGTCTCATTACATGAAACTCAGTGTGCTGTCCTGTTTGCCTGTGCTTCAGAGTGCTGGGATTAAAGATTAAAACCTCTACACCTGGTGGAAAAAGCATTTTAACTTTCTATCCTCACAGAGTTCAGGCGAGTGTTACTGGCACATTAACACACTGGTTGACGTGCATCTCATTCATTACAAGTGCTAAGTGCTGTTTGTAAGGAGACCTTGGAGGTTGGATTTCCTGGAGCAGGGACAACCGACCTACTTTGGTTTGCAGTGCAAAGTTCTGTAACTGGAAAAGCAACACTTTCAGCCAATGTTTAAAATGGAAACACAGTGAGGAAAGACTGGTGTCTAGCTCTACATGAAGGAGCTTGGAAGTTTCCAGTTCATTCTCACAGCAAACATCAAAGTGAACCAGCTCTTCTAGGCTATGTAGGAGAGGAGAGGACACAGAGCAAAGATGTGCCCAGCCCTGGAAAGACAGAGGAGGGAGGGCAGGAATCATGGTTCATGAGAACAGAGATCCAAGCTCCTTCAATAAAGCTTCTTTTTAAAGTGTGGGTGTACACATGTAGAGGTCAAGAGAACAGCTTATGAGAGCTGGTTTCCTCTTTTCACCAGGTATCTTAGACTTAGGCTTGGTGGGGAGCGCCTTTACCACTGAGCCACCCTGTCAGTTCCTACATAAAGCTTCTAAAAGATGTAGAATTTTGTTTTAAAATAGGGTTAGCTTAATTTGAATCACACACACTCCATCACATTGCAGTTTTATTAACAACCCAAGACTTTGCTATTGATGTTCCCTGTGACATTTTAAAGTATTATATGCACATTGTCATATAATCATACTTACATTGTCATATTTGCTACTTAGAGTCTATGTACCAGTATTACAATAAATAACCTGTGTTGCTGTGTGTGCTGAAAACTTTGTGTAACTGTGTTTTTCTCCTTACTGTCCTTTGGCTTTGAAGACCTCTGGGTTGTCTGTTGTGTGGCAGTGCAGTGCTAGAAGCTCCTTTAGACTTTGAATATCTGAGAAAGTCTCAGTTTCTTCTTTATTTTTGAAAGATAATTTTGCTGACTGCAATATTTTTGGTTGGAATAAATTTTTCATCACTTTGAAGACATCGTCTGTGTGAGCTCATTTGCTGCGGTTATTGTGAAATAACTGAGTCTAGACTATAAAGAAACATGACTTGTCATTTTTTTCACTTTTTATTAGAAGGCATTAAGTGTCTATCATAATGGTTTTCTTCGTGACACGTTCATGCATGCATGTACCATGTCTTGACCCCCTGACAGCCTGTCACCTCCGACATTCTCTCCTCTCTCTCCCACCCTGTTCTCCTTCCCAAACACAACATCTTCTGTTCTCAGGACGTTTGTTTCACTCACAGTTTTAAAAAATACCAGCTCCCTTGAGCCAGGCCCCATGAAAGCTTCATTTGTGCTATTGTGGGTTTTTCATTCTCCAGATCTCTTTGGTTGTATGTGCAGCTCCTATGTTGTCGTTGACCAATGATGTTGCTCATGTTTCACCTTCTTGTGGTCTTGTAGCTGTTTTTCTGTGGTGTCCATCAGCTCATAAGGTGACTAAACATCTTTAAGATAATTTTTAAAAACTCCTTCTGGAGAAACTCAAACATTTATGATGCTTCAATCTATAAAGTATTCCTTTCTTTTTTGACTGAGCCGGATTTCTGTTTTTGTTTTGTTTGCTTATTTTTGTGTCATTTGTATCTTTGTTAAAGTTTTTTTTTTTATTTTGACACTTAAAGTATCAGCCATTTCTCCTAGTCTTTTATTTAACTGTTGGCATAGTTTTATTTTATTTATGTGTGTGGGTGTTTTACCTGCATGTACATCTGTGAACACTTAGTGTCCAGAGAAGCTGGAGTTGGGGATCAGACCCTTGGGACCGGAGTTACAGTTTTGAGTTGCTGGTGGGTGCTGCGACTCAAATCCATGTACTTTGGGGGAACAGCCAGTCCTCATAACCACTAAAACATCTCTACAGCACTCCCCTGACATTTTGCAATAAGACTATCATTAGGGCAGATACGTGATCAGATGATTTCAGTGGCTAGATGCATTTCCCAGATGTGAATTCTCAGGAAGGTTTTATTTTTTTATCTGTACAATGATGACTACATAACAAAACTTTTGTTGTAAAAATAACTGTGTGGTACTTGGTATGGCCCCTGTCACACTATCACAGGAAAAGTGGTCTGTCAGCTGTGTGGGCACACAGACCAATGACATTGTGGTTCGTTATTTGTAGTTTCTTTATGCTTTGTGCCTTGAAGGCTTTGGAAATATCTGCTGAAGACACAAACCTCCCCTCAAATCTCATGCATTTATTAAGGTCATTGTAGATCCATCAGAATCAGGCTTTAGAACTTGTTAAATTCAGTGTTGGGCCTGCAGTAGTCAAAAGCACTGGCTGTCCTCCCAGAGGACCGAGTTCAGTTCCCATAGTACAAGACAGTCCACAACCACAGAACACTAACACGTAAAATAATAGAGTAAGACTAAAAAAAAAAGTATCACCATAGTCACTGACTACAGGGTTGTCTGTTTAAGCATGGTCCATGACCCATCTCAAATATTTGAAATGGTCTTTTCTCATTTCTCACTGAAGGCTGGTGACATCTGGGAAAGGGAGGAAGATTATGAGGCAGAAAAAGAACTGTTAATAAACTGTTAGATGAATTCTTATATAAACTAAAGCCTGAGGACCTGATATTTATGAAACTTACCTATACTAAAAGTTTAACAGTGGCTGAAATCAGCACTCTTGTCTACCAGAGGATATAGTAATCTGAGCAAAATAAATATATAGAATCACTCAAGGTGGAGAACTCAGGAAAATCATGTACACTTACTGAAATTTTGGGTTTCCCTGAAGCATGAGGTAGAAGCCCATGCTTGGCGCTGAGTGAAATGACTGTCACCAGTGACAGCTGATGGAGTTCCTCAGAGTCACTAAGAGTTCTGTGAGACCCTCATATGCTTCTCCCCACTTCATAATCATCAGTGGTCTTGGGGAATGAGGGTGTGCCTCATGCTGTGTGTACATACCTCCTGACAATCAGATCTCAAAGTCAGCTGACTGCTGCCACTGTCATGCAATTGTGAGTGCCTGGTACAATTCCGCTTTAAGTGACTTTAAGGAAATCCTTGCTTTTCTTCTTCTTTTCACTTGTAATATGAGAATGTCTGAGTGTGTGGCATATGTAGTCCTGCTCTAAGGGTCTAGGCCTGGAAACCTTGGAGGAGTTAGCATGTCCCATAGGCCTGTGTCCTCCACTCTCTGTAGCTCTGGAGGATGAAGTCCTTTTGTGTAGGACAATCCTGAGCAGTACATGCTGCCCTCATCCATGCTCCTCCTATGGTCTCTGTCAGTTCATGACTGTTTGCCACATTCATGTCTGCATTTCCACATTCCACAGCTCCTTTCACAGCATGGATATGTCAGGAAGATTTTGGAGCTTCAACTGATGTCAACAAGCACCATGGACTTTTAAGTACTAATCATCAGTTTCATAGCATAGTATTAAATGTCATACATCTTAATCCCTGGGAGTTCAAGGTGAAGGACCCCAACCCCAAAACAGCCTAACCAATGCAAATTTTCCACAAGGCCAGTTACCAAGAGGTCAACTTGAGGGCAAGCCTCAATATATTCAATAACTGCCAGTTGGAGGCCATTTGGCCAGTTAGCAGGAAGTCAGCTTGAGGGTAAGCCTCAATAAATCCAGGAACCAACAGTTAGAGGCCCTTTGAAGAAGATAAGGAAGGCCACAAGAGGGTGAGAGTACCACTAGTGAGTAATCTTAACCCAAACCAGATGTTTGCGGCTTTTCCATATAAAAGGGGACTGTTCTTTGTGCCCAGCAAGCTCAGTTAGCTTGCCCACTGGCACCTGTGTGAGTATTAGATCTCTTGCTATTTGCTTCCAGTGGTCCGTTGTTGGTTCCTGGGCCGGCGTCTCTGAGGGTCTTTCAAAGGGTAAGGTAAATTTGTCTTCAAGGTGAATACTTCACTGGAGCTCTGAGAGGATCACTCACAACACATGGTTAGAAGAACAAGAAAGACCTTTCCAGAAATCTGTCTGAAAACCAAACTCTATGTTCTGTATGTTGCAAGTATTTCTTTAAATAAATAAATAAAATGTAAGCTATGTGAGAAGGAAAAATATCAAGGTCAGTCTCTATGGAGAAACACTTAGCAGCTACCAGTGTGGGTGGGTGTGGACACAGCGGTGCATTCACAGCGTACTTCCTTTTTCACTTATTTCACCTCACAGAACTTGGAGTTGGTCCCTGTCCACAAGTTCAGTGTCAAGTCCCTCCATCTACAATGGATGCATCAGTGGTCTATGCTGACTTAACCCTAGCCAGGACCGGGAAGCCGATGCATGTATCACCTCCGTGTCTTCCCCCAGGTAAGCAGCTTTACTTTTCTGGTATTTGCATTATCTTTCAGAGTTAAGATTTTCTTCTAAAACGTATGGGTTTAAGCCACTGCTCTGAAGGTGGGAAGCAGGTCTATGCTAGTGTTAAATAGTGTAGGCAGCTTGCCAGCAGAAAAAGCACAGCTCTGGAAAGCTCATTCATTCCATTTTTATTTAAGTAGACAGCAGGACGCCTGGACATCACTTCCCCCTATTGAGCCTTTGTTAAGTACCCTGAAGGGAGCTGGAGAGATGGCTCAGCGGTTAAGAGCAGTGTCTGCTCTTCCAGAGGACCTGGGTTCAATTCCCAGCACCCACATGGCAGCTAACAACTGTCTGTAGTTCTAGTTCCAGGCAAATAAATAAATAAATAAATGTCTTTAAAATATCCTTGAAGAAAGAATATTTTACTTATGAGCAAAGATGCTCATATTCATGCATTCATTTGCCTGGAACTGGAACTACAGACAGTTGTTAGCTGCCATGTGGGTGCTGGGAATGAA